>PVIU01014003.1:36880-53746 GCA_004026605.1 Ondatra zibethicus | reverse complement strand
GGGAGAAGATGAGTTAGGAAGTTAGGACCGTGAGGGGCTGGTCCACCTACTGAGACAGTGTGCCTGAACTAATGGGAGCGCACCAATCCACCTGGACTGGGACTGAATGAGCATATGATCAAACCAGACTCTCTGAATGTGGCAGCGAAAGTTGGCAGATGGAGAACCCATCAACAATGACACCAGGACCTATCTCTTCAGCATGTATTATCTTTTTGAGAACCGAGTCTTTTTGAATGCACTCCTTCCTAGGCCAGGAGGGATGGGGGTGGGCCTTGGACTTCCAACAGGGCAGGGCACCATGCCCTCTTTCAAGGAAGAAGGGGGAGGGAGGAGGGGTGGGGTTAGTGGGAGGGGACCGGGAGAAGGGGAAGAAAGGAAAAAAAAATTTTATTTCTTTAATTATGTTCTTGAATGGAAAAAATAAAACAAAACAATGTATGGAAAAAAAAGATGTAGCCATCTTTACCCTGCCATGTTACTGACCATAATGATAATATACTGAACCTCTGAAATTGTAAGTAAGCCACCACAATTAAACATTTTCCTTAATAAGTGTTGACATAGTCATAGTATCTCTTCACAGCAATAGAAATCCACACTAAGACAAATACCATCAAAACAATATGAATCAAATTCATCTTCAGAAATTTATAATAGTTGCATTGGCATCTGTTATGTCACAAAATATAGCACTAGTGTTGTGCTTATTCCTTGTTCTGAACTCCCTGTATCAAAGAAATCCAGGATGCTTCACATTTCAGTGTGTATTAGTAATGTATGTAAAGGATATATCCACAGGGTTATCCTTAGTATTTCATGATTTAGTTAAATTTAATGATATCTAACCACTGTCAAACACCTTTAAGAAACATCTTTTCCAAAATAATAGATTTACTAGCAAAAGTTGTTTATAGCTTAAAATACCAATAAATATTGTTTTGTTATTGACAAGATAAAAAGTATATTTGTGGGAATAATAGCTTGAACTACCCTTGGGTAATACAACTTAGTGTAACTAAAAATCATTAAGCACCTTGAATGCTCTAACTCTGAGTTCTATCGTCAAACTTGAACCTTTATTTTGGGGTGATTGATTCAGAACTGGGTAGGTACACCATGACATTCTACCAATCAAAGGTGACAGACAGAGACTAATCAGCCAAGTTCTGTTTCATTAATTTATCTTACCTGGAAATTTATTTATATACTAATTTTAGAAATGGGATTGAAAATATTGTTTGACCTTATATGGGATACTTTCTGAGCAAGGTTGATACAATTTCTGGAATTAGAATGAAAATATGAGAACCAAAAGTCAAGCTTCCTACAGGTAGCCTCCTCCAACACCCCCACTCCATCAATCAGACCCTGTAAACTACAGCTGCCACTCTGATACACCAATCCTCCTATTCCCTGTGACATCAGGGGAACTCTGAAGCACAGGCTGCCATTGCACAAAGCAGACCAAGATGTAAGTGATCACCCACCTAGTTGGACACCCCATTCTCTAGGCCTTCTGTACTGGTGCAAAAACCCAGACACCTCCCCCACCTGCACTAGCTAGTCAGCCAAGAGGAAGCTTCCTGCAGGTACACTGCTCCAACAACCCCACCCCAATCAGTCAGACCTTGTAAGCTACAAGTCCCATTCCACCCCCAAACCCACTAATACCATAAAACCTTAGAGGAGCTCTGAAGCACAGGCTGCAATTGCACAGAATGGAACAAGAGAATAGACGAAGAAAGTGGACAAATAGAGCAGGCCGAGAGAGACCTCAGGAGCGCCCTGAGACACAGACAGTTATAGTAAAGAGCAGGCAAAGAACAGCTTCTGAAAACACAGACAGTGTCTGTAAGGATTGGACCAAGAAGCAAAGACACTGCTGGCACCAATCAGAGGAAGAGTTGGGTGGCAGCAATTCAAGAAATTGTTCAAAAACCTAAAAAGCAGCATAGTTAAAAAAGAACCCAGTGGTCATACAATAAGAAGACTTGACCATTCTAACCCAGAAGAAGCAGAAGAAAATGATTTTAAAAATAACTTTATGAGGATGAATGAGACTTTTAAAGAAGAAATAAAGAATTGCTTAAAGAAATGGAGGAAAGGACAGCAAAAGATTGGAAGAAATCAATAAATATATTAAAGAAACCCTAGAAAAGTCAAGAAAAAACAATCCAACAGGTGAAGCAAACAGCTTAAACAGTCCAAGATTTGAAGACTGAAATAGAGGAATTAAAGAAAAGACACCAAGGGAATTCTGGAAATGGAAAATCTGGGTAAACAAATGGGAACTACAAATGTAACCATAACCAACAGATGGAAGAGAGAATCTCAGGTGTTAAAGAAACTATAGAGGAAATAGAGTTATCAGTCAAAGATAATGTTAAATTCAAAAATTTTTAAGAAAAAAACTTCCAGGAAATCTAGAACAACATAAAAAGACCAGACCTAAAAATAATAAGGACAGAGGAAGGAGAAAAACTTCAGCTCAAAGGCACAGAAAATATATTCAACAAAATCATAGAAGAAAACTTTCTCAACCTAAAGAAGGATATTCCTACAAAAGGACAAGAAGTTTACAGAACACCAAATAGGCTGGTCTAAATAAAAGGTCCCCTCTCCATAAAATAATCAAACCACAAACCTAGAGAATAAAGAAAGAATATTAAGAGCTACAAAGGAAGAGGACTAAATAACATATAAAGGTAGACCTGTCAGAACTATACCCAAAGTCTCAATGGAAACCATGAAAGCCAGAAGGTCCTGGGCAGATGTGCTGCAGACACTAAGAAAGCATGGATGCAAGCCAATACTACTATACCCAGCAAAGCTTTCAATCACCATTGATGGACAAAATTAGATTTAAATAATATCTATCAACAAATCCAGCCCTACAGAAAGTACTGGAATGAAATCTCAAACCCAAGGAAGTTAAATGCACCCACAAAAACACAGGCAACAGATAACATCACAACAACATACCCTAAAAAAGGGAAACATGCAAGAACTATCACTAAAAATAGCAGGAATTAACAACCACTGGTCATTAATATCTCTTAATATCAATATTCTCAATTCACCTATACAAAGACACAGGATAGGAGAATAGATAAGAAAGCCAGATTCATCCTTCTTTTGTATACAAGAAAGACACCTCAGCCTCAAAGACAGACATCAGCTCCCAGTAAAGGGTTGGGAAAAGATTTTCCAATCAAATGGATTCAAGAAACAAGCTATATATTTCAAGCTAAAATCAATCATAACAGATTGATTGGAGAAAGACACTTATACTTATCACTGGAAAAATTCACCAAGAGGAAGTCACAATTCTGAACATATATGCCCCAAATACAAGGTCACCCACATTTGTAAAAGAAACATTACTAAAGTTTAAAACACACATCAATCACCACCCACTAATAGTAGGAGATTTCAGTACTCCAGTGTTCCCAATGGACAGATCAACCAGACAAAAACTTAACAGAGAAAGGAGAGCACTAACAGATATCCTGACTCAAATGGGCATAACAGACATCTATAGAATATT
The DNA here is from genome assembly GCA_004026605.1 of Ondatra zibethicus. Classification (NCBI taxonomy): domain Eukaryota; kingdom Metazoa; phylum Chordata; class Mammalia; order Rodentia; family Cricetidae; genus Ondatra; species Ondatra zibethicus. The sequence continues at coordinate 50,196 of PVIU01014003.1, read as the reverse complement.
TCATCCAAACACAAAAAATTACACTTTCTTCTCTGCATCTCATGGCACCTTCTGTAAAATTGACCACATACTCAGCAACAAATTAAACCTTAACAGATACTAAAGAAAAATTTAATAACCCCCTGTATGTTCTCGGATCACCATGTTTTAAAGTTAGAATTCAACAACACTAATTACTGAAAGCCACAAACTCATGGAAATTGAACAATGCTTTATTAAATCACCCTTGAGTCGAAGAAGAAATAAAGAAAGAAATTAAAGACTTCCTGTAATTCACTGGAAATGAAGGCACAATGTACCCAAACCTATGTGAAACTTTGAAAGCACTGTTAATAGGAAGGGTTCATAGCATTAAGTGGCTACATAAAAAAAAAAGTGGAGAAATCTCACACTAGTGACTTAACAGCACACCTGAAAGTTCTAGGAGAAAAAGAAATAGATGTACCGAGGAGAAGAAGATAATAGGAAACAATCAAATTTAGGGTTGAATAAGTAAAACAGAAAGAAAGGAAGGAGGGAATGAAGGAAGGAAGGAAGGAAGGAAGGAAGGAAGGAAGGAAGGAAGGAAGGAAGGAAGGAAGGAAGGAAGAAAAAACAACACAAAGAATCAATGAAACAAAGGGCTGATTCTTTGAGAAAATCAACAAGATAGATGGAGTTGTATCCAACTAATCAAAGTCAGAGAGATCATCCAAACTGACAAAATCAGAAATGAAAAAGGAGACATAAAAACAGACACTGAGGAAATCCAGAGATTTAACTATGCTTCACAAAATTGGAATATGTTAAAGAAATAGACAATTTTCTGTATAGGTGATACATTTGAAATTAAATCTGGAACAGGTAAACTATTAAAAATAGTACTATAATCTGCAAAGAAATAGTAGCAGTCATCAAAAACCTCCCAACAACAACAACCAAAAAGCCCAGGGCCAGATGGTTTCATTGAAGAATTCTACCAGAACTCAGAACTCCAAAGAAGGGCTCACACCCATACTCCTCAAATTGTTCCACATAATAGAAACAGAAGTAAATCTCCAAAATTATTTTATGACTCTACAACTACCCTGATTCTGGAAACCAAAAAAGATTCAACCAAGAAAGAGAATTAGAGACCAATCTTAGTCATGAACATTGAGGCAAAAACACTCAATAAAATGCTGACAAACTGAATCCAAGAACACATCAAAAAGTCATCCACCATGATGAATCAGCTTCATTGATAGATTCAGGGATGTTTCAATGTACAAAAATCATTCAAGGTAATCTACCATATAAATTAATTGAAAGAAAAAATATTATCATCTCATTAGATACTGAAAAAAAATTCTAGAAAATCCAACACCCCTTCATGATAAAGGTCTTGAGGGATCAGTGCTACAATGAACATATCTAAATATAATAAAAGCAATATACAACAAGCCAACAGCCAACATCAAATTAAATGGAGAGAAACTCAAAGTGATCCCACTAAAACCAGGAACATGACAAGGTGGTGCACTCTCTCCATATCTATTCAACATAGTTTTTGAAGTTCTTGCTAGAGCAATGAGACAACAAAAGGAGATCAAGGGGATTCAAATTGGAAAGGAAGACATCAAACTTATTTATTTACAGATGATATAATAGTATACATATGTAACCCCAAAAACTCTACCGGAGAACCACTACAGTCTGTAAATACTTTCAGTAATGTGGCATGATATGGCAGAATACGAGATCAACTCAAAAAATCAGTAGCCCTCCTATGGACAAATGATAAAGAAATCAGAGAAACATCACCCTTCATAATAGCTCCAAATGACATAAAATATCTTTGAGTAATACTATCCAAACAAGTGAAAGACCTGTTTGACAAGACCTTTAAGTCTCTGAAGAAAGAAATGGAAGAAGATGCCAGAAAATGGAAAGATTCTCATGCTCTCAGATAGGTAGGCTCAACATAGTAAAAATGGCAATCCTATCAAAAGCAATCTATATATTTAATGCAATCCCTATTAAAATCCCAACACAATTCTTCACAGACCTTGAAAGAACATTACTCAACTTCATATGTAAAAATAAAAAATCAAGGATAATCAAATAATCCTTTACAATAAAGAAACTTCTCGAGACATCACCATCCCTGACATAAAGATCTATTATAGAGCTATGGTAATGAAAACAGCCTGGCATAGGCATAAAAGCAGACAGGTTGACCAATGGAATTGAATCAAAGACCCAGACATTAGTCTGCACAGCTATAAACACTTAATTTTTGACAAAAAAAAAAAGGTAAAAAAGAAAGCTCCAACAAATGGCACTGGCATAACTGGATGTTAATGTGTAGAAAAATGCAAATAGAACCATACCTATTCCCATGCAAAAAACTCAAGTCCAAATGGATTAAAAACCCAATATAATTCTGACCACACTGAACCAAATGGAAGGGAAGTAGGGAAGTATCCTTCATCCTTCAATGCATGTGCATAAGAGGACACTTCCTAAATACAATACCAGTAGCACAGATACTGAGAACAACAAGAAATAAATGGAACCTCCTGAAACTAAGAAGCTTCTGTAAAGCAAAGAACACAGTTAATAAGACAAAAAGGCAACCTACTGAATATGAAAAGATCTTACCAACCCCACATCAGACAGAGGGCTGATCTCCAAACTATATAAAAAACTCAAAAAAGTAGACATCAAAATACCAAATAATCTAATTATAAAATGGGGTACAGAACTAATCAGATAATTCTCAACCCAAAAATCTCATTTGATGGAAAGACATTTAAGGAAATGTTCAACATCCTTAGCCATCAGGGAAATGTAAATCAAAATGACACTGACACCAGTAGAATAGTTAAGATCAAAAACACCAATCATAGCTTATGTTGATGACGATGCAGTGTAAGGGTGACATTCCTCTCTTGCTGGTGGAAATGCAAACTTGTATGGCTACTCTGGAAATCAGTATGGCAGTTTCTCAGAAAATTGGGAATAAACCTACCTCAAGACCCAGCAATAATTCTCTTGTGTATATGCCCAAAGAATGCTCATTCATCCTACAAGGACATTTGATCAACTTTCTTCATAGACACATTATTTGTAATAGCCAGCACTTAGAAAAACACCAGATGCCCCTCAACTGAAGAATGGATAAAGAATTTGGGTATTTGGCTTGGTATTTTTTAAGTAATAAAAAAATAAAATAAGAAATATTAAAAAATAAAATAAAATGTATGAACAAAAAAAAGAAAATGTGGTGCATTTACATAATGGAGTACTACTCAGTGTTAAGAAACGATATCTTGAAATTTGCATGCAAATGGTTGAAACCAGAAAAAAAAATATCTTTAGTGTGGTAACCCAGATCTAGAAAAATGAGCATGTTATGTACTCACTCATAAGTGGATACTAACTGTAAAGCAAAGGTAATGAACCTATATTATATGACCCCATATAAGCTAAGTAACAAGGTGAGCCCTACGAGAAATATATAGAACCTTCTCAGAAGGGGGAATAGACAAGATCTCCTAAGAACAATGGGAGCATGGGGATTGTGGGAGAAGGGAGGGCAGAAGAAGAGGAGGAGGGGAGAAAGGGAGGGGAAGTAGAATGTAAGAGAACAGGACAGTAGGAACAGGGGAAGAATAGAGACAGAGAAAACGGAAAGAGTTATCTTCATTGAGGGAACCATTATGGCGCTAGAAAGAAACCTGGTTCTAGAGAAATTCCCAGGAATCCACAGGATGACCCCAGTTAAGACCCTAAGCAATAGTGGAAAGGGTGCCCGAAATGATTTTGCCCTGTATTTAGATTGATCATTACCTTACGTTTCACTAAAGAACCTTCAACTAGTAACTGATGAGGCAGGGATCAAGAGTGAAACACTGGCCTGAGCTCCAAAAGTCCAGCAGAAGATTGGGAGGAGTAAGAATATGAGCAAAGATGTCATGACCATGCTGGGGATAACCACTGAAACATCTTACCTGAGCTAATGGGAGCACAGCAACTCCAGTCTGACCAGAAACTACGATAGGACAAAACTAGGCCCTCTGAATATGGGTGTCAGTGGTATGGCTGAGCAGACTGTCGGGCCACTGGCAGTGGGACCACAATTTATCTCTCCTGCTTGTACTGACTTTTTGCGACCCATTCTCTTTGGAGGGATGCCTTGCTCAGTATAGATATAGTAGGGAGGGCCTTGGTCCTTACTCATAGCAATGTGCTAGATTTTGTTGACTCCCTATGGGAAGTCTTACCCTCTCTGAGGTGTGGATAGGGGTTGGGGCGTAAGGTGGAGCAAACAGGAGGAGGATAGGGAGTGGAAACTGTGATTGGTGTATAAAATGAGAAAAGATACTTTCTAAAAACATAAAAAGAGAATCTAGGACAGAAATAAAGTAGAATATTATAGATGACTAACAAGGATGTAATGATGAGTGGGGTTAGGCTATGTGAATATCCCTGATTATGTGTCATTCTAGTTTATGCATTTTAAAAGTGTATATACATACAATTTTATATAGATATGTATGTTTACCTGTATTCCTTTTCCTATATTTGAGTTCCAGAAAATGAAGGGATAGCAGAGATATGTGTACATTTTCATTTTTGATGAGAGGGCAAATAATTCCTTGTTCAGGACAAAATCTTGGCAGTATTTAAAATACATTATAAGAAAGTTAAGTTACATGTAATAATTTGATAATAGCTTCCCACAAAACTAACACTATCCGTTTCTTACAAAAATCCTAGGCCTGTACACCATTTCTTAGCTCTTTTAGAATACATCTCTGACCATCTGAAAAAACAATAAGATAAAACTAGAAAGTAAATTTATTCTGAAGTAGGGATTTCAAATCAAAAAAATGCATGACCCTTAGATTGCCTTTCAATGTTCTGTATTACTATACACATTGTGACAGTACTAAATGCAGTCATTGATAAATTTTATGTTTAATAAATGTTGTTTATCATAGTTTTCAGATTTTTGTTTGTGAAAGTACTTCTCTATGAGCTTTGAAATGTAGAAATACAAATAATGCTCCTGCGCAGACAAACAATCTGAAATGATAAGATACATGTGAGACTTAATTTGAAAAAAAAGTGTGTGGATATTATCTACATATGCCTTTTTCTCTGTGCATTAAAGATAAGGAGAATACATAGCACAAATAACCATAAGGAATAAAATGATTGTAGTGAAATATTTCATAAAGAAATATTGAAAATCAAATCAACTGTTGAAAACAAACATGAAAGTTGATACATCCTTGCAATACTGTAGTACTAAAGAGATAAGAAGATTATATTTCCAATTCATAATAGTATTGTTAAAAATAACATCACAACACACTAAGGATTAAATCAGATCTTATTAAGGAAAGGTCCCACTGAGAGATCAAAGCTCCACTGAAAAGGACCAAGGAGTGATAAATGGAGTACAGCCATAGAAAAGACAAGTAAGGAAATAATTGATTCCCACTGATAGTTAAAGCAGAAATTTATACAGAAAGTCTAATGGCATTGTATTTGACAATGGTTCTTACTGCTGACAATTGTGAGGAGCATACATGCTGAGTTTGTGATGAAACTCCTGTATTCTTTTTTTTATCATATTCAGTTTTATCTTCTTGTATCAAGTGTTTTTACACCTATTTACTTGAAGAATTTGAGTATTCTTTTATAGAGAACAACCAATGAGCATGCAGTAAAGAGTCTTATAACTATACATGTATTTCAATATACAACCAATTTGCATTATGTGTTATGTTCAAAATTTGTTATGACTAGATATACTCTAAACATATTCTGTGATTAGGAAATTCAAACTTAGCTCTTCTACATGTAAAACAATCAAACTACTTATTAAAGAAAAATTAGAATTGATGTGTATTTAAATGTTTATATTCCTGCAATAAAACTGTGAGCTTCTTCTCTCACTCTAACCATAGATCTGTTATTTTTGTATCTATGTCACATTGATTGATCATTTTATTATTTTAACAGCATATAAGTATTTATTGAATAATAGTTTCTAATAAGCCATTTACTTTAGTTATTTGACTTCAAAATTCTTTCTTTTATAATAATGATGTTAAAATGATGTGCATATGATTAATTTTTAAACTTTTTTATTGTTTCCCTATACTTTTATTTTTAAAAATGTTATTTATTATGTTAGAAGTTGTTTTAATTTTCTACCAAAATCTGAAGTTTAATTTAAATTTAAGATACTTCCAGTAAAATAATTATGGAAAATCTCGAGTTTTAAAATAAAATTATCTTACAGTCATAAAGATGTGGCATTATGCATATTTATTTCCAGTCATTTGCCTATTCTTTTTAAGCCCAATAGCAATTTATTAACAAAAACATGGACATTATAAGAGAGATTCCATTGTTTATTTTCATCAGCATACAAACAGAAGATAGATATTACTGCCTGCTCCCATTCATTTACAATTTCAGGAATAATATTTTCCTGGGGATATAAAATTTTTTCAAAACACCTATAAAATTTTAATCATCATGTTACATACAGAATGTTATTTAAACTTGAAATTTCTCCTTAAATACTGTCTAAAACTATTATTTCAAAATTATGCTTACTAATTTTGAGATGGATGGAAGTTATGCCATCTGAGTAATTGCCAATTAGCAAAATCTAATTAAAAAACAGTTCTATAACTTCTGCTTTTAATTTATATAATGTGCAGGAGATATACATGGATAAGAAACCACAATTAATAATAAACTGTATTTCTGTTTGTTTTCTTGTCACAAGTCCTGCTTGGCATATTTGGATTTTATACTTTTATTAGCAGTTTTTATCTTCATTATTATCAAATATGTGGCCTTAACTATGAAAACACCAGGAAAATTTGGAATGATGTCAGAGCAGGGATGATGACTCTCAGGGTGAAACTAAACATACATCAAGAAATTGAGGAAAAGAAGCAAGCACACTATACTGCATGGCTTCTTTTTCTTCTGCCTCAAATAAGCCATCTATCACTCTATCTATCATAAGTCTCTCTCAATTATTCCTCCTACAGAGATATAGAATTTTCAATGTTTTCTCTGGAAATAATGTATGATATGTATGACATTTTACACTAATGGAGAAGGACAACCTTAGGAAATGTTTATGAGCAAAATGTTTTTATATGCAACTTTTTACCACTTTGTTTTATGAGAATTTTATTTTCTATTTTGTGATAAACACTACCCTTATGTTGAAAGGCTCCTTGAAGACAGATTCATATCCCAAGGCTAAGATCACAGAGTATAAAGGCAATTTTGTTTTGAAATGTCATTTTTATGATCTAAATTGCATCTTGGGAACATTAGGGCTATTCATAACTGTTTCAGAAATCAGCCTCTTAAAGCCTACATTGTGTTCTGGTTTTGTGAATTAAATGTTGTCATATTATCTTCTCCAAATTCAGAGGACCAATTCATACTGGCAAGCTTCAGTACCATTGTACTAAATTCTTACTGAAAAATAAAATGCAAATACCCTTCCTATACAGGCACTAATCACAAATTTGTTTTAGATAAAATTCTATCTGGTATTATTTATCGAATTAAATAAAATGAAAGCTTATTCAAGTACAATTCTTAGACTAAGGACAAGAAATCGGTAACATGTATTAAAAAGAATTTTGATTTTTTTGGATGGTTTATTATTCATTTTCCACTTAACAGTGGAAATATTTCAAAAATAAAATAAAGTGAAATGTTTTTTAATCATGTTTCTAAAAGGTCTTCTCAAGTTTCCATACATGAGGACTAACTGGAAAAAGTACTTTTTAAATACTATGAGATGAGAAGCTTGCTTCATAATTAAGGACTCAAATTTAAAGAAAATCAAGGGTTCCTGAACTTGAGAAAAGAAGCCAAGAAATCTTAAGCTAAGTTTATAGAAATCATGATTCACTTTAAGAATTATAGTGTTTAACAACAAAAATATAGTAGAATAAATGCACACAGAGAGAAGAAAAGTATGAATATAGTTCTGCTTAGAGGGAACTGTTTCCAGTACTGGATACACCGAAGAGTTAACTTTTCATGTTGATAACCATGTTCTTTAAGGAAAGGAAAATAGGAATAACATTTACTTTACACTGAGTTTCTTGTGCATAGTTCTTTCCTTCTATTAAAGATGTTGATTTATTTTTCTAGAATGAAAAAACAACCAGGTTATGAAGTCTACCATAATATGTCCATGTGTTATCATTCTTCAGTACTTGACAAGATACTTGGAAAGGCCTGTTAAGTAGGTACTGACCTCTTCCATTATCACCCAAACTTCTTATCATAGCACAGCAGATATTGAGTGATCTTGTTAAATAATGTCATACTTCATTACATTCTCTTTTCCCCCTCTCTAATTCTTATCTACCATGACCCCAAATTTACAGTGTTTGAAAGACAAGGTATATTATCTTTTTATATCATGCTATTTAAATACTATTAGTTATAATATTTAGAACATTATGAATCCTTTTTGTAGAAGTTTACTCATAAAATACCAGTAACAATCCTTTCCTCAAATCTTTCAAACAGAAATGTATACAGAAACACAGATATAAAAACTCATTGCCAAAATCCCCTAACTTAGGATAATGAGGAAGAAAAGCTTTAAGTTTGAAGCCATGCTAGGTGTTTTCCAAGCTAATCTGGGGTACACTGTGGGTCGTGGGTGAAACAAAAGAAAACACAGTGAAATAATTTTATGGAATTCCCATCTTACTCTAATCTGCCATGGTGGTTTTGGTGTCTGGGTGACTGTAGCCTCATAAAAAGTGTTTAGCAATTTTCCTTCTTGATGTGGGATGTATGCTGTGAATGTGTTTTGTTACAGTTGATTAATTAATGAAGCTGATTTGTCCTACCACCACGGCAGATTAGAGTAAGAAGGGAATCCCAAGCAGAGATACAGGAGAAAGTAGGTGGTGTGAGGGAGATGCCATGTAGCTGCCAAATGGAACCTAACTGGTAGGCCATAGCCACCGGTAATAAAAATGGGTTAATTTAAGATTTAAGAGTTAGTTAACAAAAAGCCTGAGCTAATAGGTCAAGCAGTATTAAAATTGGTACAATATCTGTGTGGTTATTTTGGGTCTTGGATTCTGGGATATGAACCAGCAGCCTCCATCTATAAGACAGGCACCAACGTGGGCCATATACATCCATATAAGGCCTGAGAGAGCTTGGAAAGGAATTCTAGACACAAAAGAACAGGGTTAAACAAAGATTTTTTTGTAGCAGCATCTTCTTGGGTGCTTATAGCAAACAGAGGTGCAATTCTTTTAAGAGAATGCTTTCTGACACAGCAGTAGCAGCAAAAAACTGTGCAGCCTATAAGAAAGATTCCTGGCTCATGGTATTGCATGGATTGCTCTATATCTTTCAGGAGGCTGAACATTTAAATGGGGTCTGTGAGCAGTATTCTACAAATTACTTAATGGTGACATAGACCCACTACAACACTGGAGCTGGGGCAATATGAATAGCTCTCAAAAGCAGGGAACATGTGTCTACAATTTTGGACTGGGTGGAGCCAACAGGAGGGTGACAGAGTTGGTCCTAGCCATACGTGCTTAGCATTTTTTTTTGGCTTTAGGCGTTGGATTTTATTTGATATTTTCTGTCTATTGAGATAATTTTTTTAATTACATTACTGCTTGTTATTGGCTCTTGCTTCTTTTTTCCTTTTTTATTTGATTTTTAATTTTTTTATTTTTTTTAATTTTTCTCTGCTCCCCTCCCTGCCACATCCCTCCCTCCCTCAACCCTCCCCCAAGGTCCCCATGCTCCCAATTTATTCAGGAGATCTTGTCTTTTTATACTTTCTACTTCCCACCTAGATTATATCTATGTAGGTCTCTCTTAGTGTCCGTATTGTTGTCTAAATTCTCTGGGATTGTGGTTTGTAAGATGGCTTTCTTTGCCTTATGTTTTAAAACCACCTATGAGTGAGTACATGTGATAATTGTCTTTCTGTGTCTGGGTTACCTCACTCAAAATAATGCTTTCTAGTTCCATCCATTTTCCTGCAAAAGTTAGGCTGTCTTTGATTTTTTCTGCTATGTAGTACTCCATTGTGCAAATGTACCACATTTTTTTTTATCCATTCTTCAATCGAGAGGCATTTAGGTTGTTTCCAGTTTCTGGCTATGACAAATAAAGCTGCTATAAACATAGCTGAGCACATGTACTTGTGGCATGATTGAGCATCTTTTGGGTATATACCCAAAAGTGGTATTGCAGGGTCTTGAGGAAGGTTGTTTCCTAATTTTCTGAGAAATCGCCACACTGACATCCAAGAGGGTTGTACCAGCTTGCATTCCCACCAGCAATGCAGAAGTGTTCCCTTTTCCCCACAGCCTCTCCAGCATAAGTTGTCATCAGTGTTTTTGATCTTGGCCATTCTTACAGGTGTAAGATGGAATCTCAGAGTTGTTTTGATTTGCATTTCTCTGATGACTAAAGATGCTGAACATTTCCTTAAGCCATTTTAGATTCCTCTGTTGAGAGTTCTCTGTTTAGGTGTGTGCTCCATTTTTCTATTGGATTATGTGTTCTTTTGTTGTCCAATTTCTTGAGTTCCTTCTATATTTTGGAGATCAGACCTCTGTCTGATGTGGAATTAGTGAAGATCTTTTCCCATTCTGTAGGCTGGCATTTTATCTTGTTGACCATGTCCTTTGCTTTACAGAAGCTTTTCAGTTTCAGGAGGTCCCATTTATTAATTGTTTCTCTCAGTGTCTGTGCTGCTGGGGTTCTATTTAGGAAGTGGTTCCCTGTGCTAATGCGTTCAAGCGTACTTCCCACTTTCTCTTCTATAATGTTCAGTGTGGCTGGCTTTATGTTGAGGTCTTTAATCCATTTGGACTTGAGTTTTGTACATGGTGATAGATAGGTGTCTACTTTCATTTGTCTACATGTTGATATCCAGTTATGCCAGCACCACTTTTTGAATATGCTTTCTTTTTTCCATTTGATACTTTTTGCTTCTTTATCAAATATTAGGTGTTCGAAGATGTGTGGATTGATATCCGGGTCTTCTATTCGGTTCCACTGGTCCTCCTATCTGTTCTTATGCCAGTACCAGGCTGTTTTCAGTACTGTAGCTCTGTAGTATAGTTTGAAGTCAGGGATTATGATGCCTCCAGATGTTCTTTTGTTGCCCAGGATTGTTTTGGCTATCCTGGGTTTTTTGATTTTCCAAATGAAGTTGAGTATTGTTCTTTCGAGGTCTTTGAAGAATTTTGTTGGGATTTTGATCGGCATTGCATTGAATCTGTAGATTGCTTTCTGTAGGATTGCCATTTTTACTATATTAATTCTGCCTACCCAAGAGTATGGGAGGTCTTTCCATTTTCTGGTGTCTTCTTCAATTTCTTTCTTCAGAGATTTAAAGTTCTTGTCATACAAGTCTTCCACTTGTTTGGTTAGAGTTACTCCGAGGTATTTTATGCCATTTGTGGCTATTGTGAAGGGTGTTGATTCTCTGATTTCTTCCTTAGTCCTTTTATTTATTTATTTGTGTACAGGAGGGCTACTGATTTTTTTTATTTAATCTTGTGTTCTGCTACCTTGCTAAATGTGTTTATGAGTTGTAGAAGTTCCTTGGAAGAATTTTTGGGATCACTTATGTAAACTATCATATCATCAGCAAACAGTGAGAGTTTGACTTCTTCATTTCCAATTTGTACCCCCTTGATCTCTCTTTGGTGTCTTATTGCTCTAGCTAGGAACTCAAGAACTATATTGAATAGATATGGAGAGAGTGGACAACCTTGTCTTGTTCCTGATTTCAGTGGAATCGCTGGGAGTTTCTCTCCGTTTAGTTTGATGTTGGCTGTTGGCTTGCTGTATATTGCCTTAATTATGTTTAGGTATGTTCCTTTTTTCCGTGCTCTCTCCAAGACTTTTATCATGAAGGGATGTTGTATTTTGTCAAACGCTTTTTCGGCATCCAATGAGATGATCATGTGGTTTTTATTTTTTAGCTTGTTTATATGATGGATTACATTGACAGATTTTCATATGTTGAACCATCCCTGCATCTGTGGGATGAAGCAGACTTGGTCATGGTGGATGATGGTTCTGATGTGTTCTTGGATTCTATTTGCTAGTATTTTATTTAGTATTTTTGCATCAATGTTCATGAGTGAGATTGGTCTGTAATTTTCTTTCTTAGTATTCTCTTTCTGTGGTTTGGGTATCAGGGTAATTGTAGCCTCATAAAAAGAGTTTGGCAATGTTCCCTCTGTTTCTATTGTGTGAAATAATTTGAGGAGAATTGGTATTAGTCCCTCTTTGAAAGTCTTGTAGAATTCTGAGTTGAAACCATCTGGTCCTGGGCTTTTTTTGGTTGGGAGACTTTTGATGACTGTTTCTATTTCTTCAGCAGTTATAGGTCTGTTTAATTTGCTTATCTAATCTTGATTTAATTTTGGTAATTGATATTTATCCAGAAAGTTGTCCATTTCCTTTAAGTTTTCCAATTTTGTGGAGTACAGGTTTTCAAAATATGACCTGATGATCCTCTGTATTTCCTCTGTGTCTGCTGTTATGTACCCCTTTTCATTTCTGATGTTGTTAATTTGGATATTCTCTCTCTGCCTTTTGGTTAGTTTGGATAAAGGTTTGTCTATTTTGTTGATTTTCTCAAAGAACCAGCTCTTTGTCTCATTGATTCTTTGTATTGTTTTCTTTGTTTCTATTTTGTTGATTTCAGCTCTCAATTTGATTATTTCCTGCCTTCTAGTTCTCTTAGGTGAGTTTGCTTCTTTTTGTTGTAAAGGTTTCAATTCTTCTGTTAATTCGCTAGTGTGGGATTTTTCCAGCTTCTGTATGTAGGCACTTAGTGCTATGAACTTACCTCTGAACAGTGCTTTCATTGTGTCCCATAAATTTGTGTATGTTGTGTGGTCATTTTCATTGAAGTTTAGGAAGTCTTTAATTTCTCTCTTTATTTCTTCTTTGACCCATTGATGATTCAGATGAGCACTGTTTAATTTCCATGTGTTTGTGGGCTTTCTGGAATTAGTATTGCTGTTGGCTTCTAGTTTTAAAGCATGGTGATCTGATAAGGTACATTGTGTTATTCCACTTTTTTTGTATTTGTTGAGGTTTGTTTTGTTACCGAGTATGTGGTCAATTTTTGAGAAGGTTCCATGAGGTGCTGAGAAGGTATATTCTTTTCTGTTTGGATGGAATATTCTATAGATGTCTGTTAAGTCCATTTGAGACATAACATCTTTTAGATCTCTTATTTCTCTGTTCATTTTTTGTCTGATTGACCTGTCCAG
>PVIU01014003.1:0-36780 GCA_004026605.1 Ondatra zibethicus | reverse complement strand
TAAATTTCCTCTTGATGGATTTTCCCTATGACTAATATGAAATGTCCTTCTTTGTCTCTTTTCGCTGATTTTAGCTTGAAGTCTATTTTGTTAGATATTAGGATAGCTATACCTGCTTGTTTCTTAGGTCCATTTGATTGGTATATTTTTTTCCCAACCTTTTACTTTGAGATGATGTCTGTCTTTGAGGTTGAGATGCGTTTCTTGTATGCAGAAGAAGGATGGGTTCTGTTTTCGTATCCAATTTGTTAGCCTGTGCCTTTTTATGGGTGAATTGAGTCCATTTACATTAAGGGATATTAATGACCAGTGGTTGCTATCTCCTGCTAATTTGGTTTTCCTCGTTGGTGATGTTATTTTGTGTGTGTGTGTTTTTTTTCCTTCTTCGGGATTTGTTGTAATTAGGTGTGTGTTTTTGTTGGTATAGCCATCTTGCTTGGGTTGGGGATTTCCTTCTAGTATTTTGTGTAGGCCTGGGTTTGTAGTTAGGTATTGGTGAAATCTAGATTTGTCATGGGATATCTTGATTTGTCTTTCTATGGTGATCGAAAGTTTTGCTGGGTATAGTAGACTGGGCTGGCATCCATGGTCTCTCAATTTCTGCATAATGTTTCACCATGACCTTCTGGCTTTCATTGTCTCCAGTGAGAAGTCAGGTGTAATTCTGATAGGTTTACCTTTATATGTTACTTGTCCTTTTTCCTTTGCAGCTCTTAATATTCTTTCTTTACTCTGTACATTTAGTGTTTTGATTATTATGTTGCGAGAGGACTTTTTTTTTTTGATCCAGTCTATTTGGTGTTCTGTAAGCTTCTTGTATCTTCATAGGCATGTCTTTCTTTAGGTAGGGAAAGTTTTCTTCTATGATTTTGTTAAATATATTTTCTGTGTCCTTGAGTTGACTTTCTTCTCTTTCTTCTATACCTATTATTCTAAGATTTGGCCTTCTTATGTTGTCCCATATTTCCTGGATATTTTCGGTTAGTCTTTTGTTAGATTTAATGTTTTCTTTAACTGATGAGTCTATTTCCTCTATTTTAGCTTCCGCACTTGAGATTCTCTCTTCCGTTTCTTGTATTCTGTTGTTTGTACTTGCGTTTGTGGTTCCTGTACTTTTCCTCATGATTTATGTTTCTATAATTCCTTCTGCTTGTGTTTTCTTTATTTTTTCTATCTCAGTTTTCAAGACCTGAATAGTTTCTGTTATATGTTTGAGTGCTTTTTCTTGGTTTTCTTTTAGTGATTTGGTGATATCTTCCAATTTTTTGTTTGTTTTTTCTTCCATTTCTTTAAGGTAATTTCTCAATTCATCTTTAATAATTTCATATATTCTCTTGTGGTTATTTTTTAGATCATTTTCTTCTGGTTCATCCGTATTTGGTTGTTCTGGGCTTACTTTTGTAGGGTCTTTGGGTTTCACTGGTATTGTGTTGTTCTTTGTGGTGTAGCTTGTGATCCTAACTTTTCTTCTCATCTTTTCCTCTAATAGGTGTGGATGGTGGTGTCTAAGATTCTGTTGAATAATTTCCTATGCGTCAGTAGAACAAAAGCTAAGATGGTTTTCCTAGTGGTACAGTCAATGTCCCAGTTCTAGTTACTTCATTGGTTATTCCTGTTCCTGGAGGTAGCTCAGTGTTCCCGTATTTTGATCTGCTCTCTTGGAGTTTGCTGTCTCAAGCCTACTTTGGTCTAGGCTGCTGACTTTGATCTGTTTCTGTAAATCTTGGTCTGCATCTCCTCTTATAGATATCCCTGGCTTGGAGTTAGACCTGTTCTGGTGGAGATCGCTGGCTCTGGATCTGGTTGCCGGGTCAATCCTGATCTGCTCGAGTCCCAGGACCGGGTTGACTCCTATCTTCTGCTCCTGGTGGAGCCTGTTCTCTCCTTGTCCTGGGTAACTGGTTCAGTCCCACTCCAGTTCCGGTGGAGGTTGTGGGCTCTGAGTCAGGTCGTTGGCTCAATCAGTGTCCCAGGACTGGGTTGGCTCCCAGGACTGGATTTGCTCCTGGCTTCTGCTCCAGGTGGAGCTTGTTTCCTTGGCTCTCTCTGTCCTAGGAGTCTCCTTCAATTCCACTCCTGTGGGATTTGTTGCCCAAGGTGGAGTTCCTTGCCTCCAGGCAATTACTAGCTTTGACCTGTAACTGTAAGTCCTAGGCTGGGTTCCCTCCTGCAGAAGCCCTTGGGTTGGAGTTGGGCCTGGAAAGGCTTCCGGTTCTGGTCTACTGCCTGGGAGGTCCTAGACTTGGGTGTGCCCAAACCAGCAGGGGACCTGCTTGCTTCCTCCGAGGTCTCAGACTCACACTGGGACCCACAAGGTTTACAGGTCCCTGCCTCTTCCCTTTGATGTCTCAAACCAATGGCCGAACCCACAGGGGACCTGGCTTAAGTCTACTCTCTCTGGGGACCCAGATTCGTGCCTGGCCCCATCGAGTTCTCTGGTTCCTGCTTATTCCCCGGAGGACCCAGCCTCACTCAAGCCCAGACTGATGGAGGTCCTGGCCCGGCCTAGTTCCTGGGTGGTCCTAGACTCTCCCCCAGGCCCGCGGGGGTGTTGGCCTATATCCACTCCCTTGAAGGTCCCAGATTCACGTCCATATCCTCAGCAGTCTCTTGTCTCTGGCTGACTCGCTCAGTGGTTATTCCCTTTTACCTGTTCCGGTGGAGATCTCTGGCTCTGGATCTGGTTCCTGGGTCAACCCTGATCCGCTCGAGTCCCGGGACTGGGTTGACTCCTATCTTCTGCTCCTGGTGGAGCCCATTCTCTCCTTGTCCTGGGTAACTGGTTCAGTCCCACTCTGGTTCCGGTGGAGGTCGCGGGCTCTGAGTCAGGTCGTTGGCTCAATCAGTGTCCCAGGACTGGGTTGGCTCCCAGGGCTGCATTTGCTCCTGGCTTCTGCCCCAGGTGGAGCTTGTTTCTTCTGGTCAAAAAATAATTACATATACATGCAATAAAGATGAATTCAGATGGAAAAGTCCTCTATATAGGTCACAGTATTGTGAAAATGTATGTAGACTTGGGAGAGAGGGGAAAAAGAGTATAAACAATTATAATACAAAAGAGTACAGACAGTAATAAATTAAAGGAGTAAAGATAATAAAATAAGTACTAAAGTTTAAAATTTAATAGAGTAAAAAAAATAAATCACATAAAGATGGGATATATACAGAGTCTTGATAATCTATGTTATTGTGTTTTCTTTGAATTTTTTGACTGTGAATGAAATAAGTACAGAGAGATATTTGATTATGGGGGCTGCTAAGCTAAACCAACATATTTTAAAGTTACCTTGAATTCAAAATTTGGGTCTAAGGATATGCTGCTTTGGAAAAGAGGTTCTACTTTTGTTTTCACAGAGGATGAGAACTTATGGATTTTTTTCCAGACTAATGTGGTATAATGGAACAAGACCCTCCATTCAGCCTCCATGGATCCAAAAAATACTTTGCTCAAAACCCATCAGGAAGCAGTTTGGAGAGAACTACACGTAAATTCTCAAATATTGTTTATGGATGTTTGTTTACATTTAAAGGGGGATAAGATATTCTTTAAACCATTTGAAGGCTAACATGATATAGCATTTAAAATATTTTAAGAGCTTAGACTTTTTTCAACAATGAAGACACATCTGCTCCTGGCAGCACCAAATTACTTCAGAGAGGTTGATGGGCATTGAAGAAACTCATTATGGAATTTGCCTTCCATGTGACAAGGCTAGCCATTTGGGCAAGAAATTGCTCTTGCCTAGACTGCATAATAGAATGCTGTATAAACTGGACAAGCAGCACCCACAGAAAAATGACTGCTAAAACTCCCTAAAGAAGGTGAGACAGTCATTCAAGGTTCTCGCTTCATTATAGAGTCTGACAGATATTCTATAGGACTAACAAATATAGGCAGAACGGTCTTTGAAATTTCCTGCTTCATGGAAAAGTCTACCAGATAATATGGACCTGTAGGTTGAAGATGGATGCCTCAATGTTACAGAAGAACTTTGGGTGACTGTCTAGGCAGCAAGATGTCTCTGTCAATTTTAGTTTTAGAGGTTGCTTACAATACACTTCCTGTCTTCTTAGATAATTTGATATCCTTCTGTGGTCTTTGATGAAGTTGAAGTATAAATATTTATAATTTTAGATTTTTTAGTTATAACAAAATAAAAAGTAGGTACAAATATTGTACCTGTAATTCTTGTTTGATGCCTTTTGGGGCTATATATAATTTTACTATGTTAAAGGTAAAACTTTCCTTTTTATTTAGACAGAAAAGGGGAGGTAATGTGGGATTCTCTCTGTGTGCTAAGAATGTATTTTGTTACCATTGGATAATGTATAAAGCTGATTTGGTCTACAGGAAGGGCAGAATAGAGGAAGGTGTGAGTTCCAAGCAGAGACATAAGAGAAAATAAACAAAGTCATGGAGATGCAATGTACCTGCTAAAGGTGATAGATGCTGGATTTAAATTTACCAGTAGGCCACAGCCATGTAGCAATACACAGATTAATAGAAGTGGGTTAATTTAAGAAGTAAGAGTTAGTTAACAAATGCTTGAACGAATAAGCCAAGGAGTCTGTTAATTGATATAGTTTCTCTGTGATTATTTCGGGATTGGGAAGCCAGGAAATGAATGAGCAGCCTCTGCCTACACCTTTTGTTTCAATTGTTGCAAGAATTGAAGTATTGGTATTAGATCTTCTTTGAAATTCTTGGAGAATTCTGCTGAAACCATTTGCCCCTAGACATTTTATGGTTTGGAGACTTTTAATAACTGCTTTTCTTTCCTTAGGGGTTATAGCTATATTTAAATTGTTTTTCTTGTCTAGATTTAATTTTTGTAAGTCATACATATTCTGAAATTGTTTATTTCTTCTAGATTTTTGAATTTTGTGGAGTACAGGTTTTTGAATTATTACTGAAGATTTTCTGGATGTCCTTGGTGTCTGTTGTTATGTCTCCCTGGTAGGAAAATAAATAAAGAGCAACACACACAACTTGGGGTCCAACGTAAATGTCAGAAAAGCAACCTTCAGCCACTGGCTCTTACCTTTACCTCAGACAAAAATGGTGATTCTGTCTTTAGAGATCTCAGAATGAGACAGAGATCTGTCTCTTCCTATCTTATAATCCTTTGTAGTTCTGGGCTTAAGGGTGTGCATCAATACTGCCTGGTTTCTATGACAAGCTAGTGTGGTTACTGGGATTAAGGTGCTTTCCATTGCTCTCTGGTCTTCAAGGCTGGCCAGTTTTACCTTTCTGATACTCAGGCAATGTTTATTTATTAAAATAAAAATAAAATGCCACTACATTTAAACTATTTTTCTAAAATAAATAACAAGGCTATAACTAATGTAAGGAAAATATGTACAATAAGTAAAATAACTATATATAATGTATGTAGGCAAAAATTACATGAATGTCTACTCTTTCCTCTTCAATTTCCTCTGCAATTTCCTCTGCAATGTTGTGGCATCGCCATCTTCAGTCTATAGGTCTAGCATTTATGACAGATCTTTCTGTGAAGCAGACATTCTGAATGACTGCCCCTCATTTTCTTGACAATGTTTTGCAATCACTGTGTTTGGTGTCCCACTTGTCCAATAAGGACAGCATAGTGTCAGCAGTTGAGGTCAAGGCATTTTCTTCCACAGTAGCTTATTTTTGCCAAAAATAAAGTAAATTCCACATGGAGCTTCTTCCATGTTAATTATATTGAAGTAGATTGATGCTACCAGGAGCAGACATGTCTTATTGTCTGTCATAAACAAACTATCTAGGTTATTAAAACATTTTAAATGACATATTCTGTAGATCTCATCAATATTGAAGATGACCTATCTATCTTAAATATATCTTTGTTTGACCTAGATGTCATACTTTATAATACAAGTTCAATTAATAAGTGACAAATTAGTAACCTGTATTTCTTTGATATCCTAAACAGTTAGTCATAATAATTTTCAGAGACTAGAGATTTCCATTACATTGTTAAATGAGCTGTATATGTGTAATACCTTGAACAAGGTGAAAAATGTATGTACAGAATGTTTTAACAAAATTAATCTAAAATTTGTATCAATATGTAACATTTATATACATATACAAATGTCTAATCAAATGTAAAACATTTAAAACTAGCAGTTGCCTTTTAAACGTACATTTAACAATTTACATTTTTTATCTTATATCTATATCCTAATTTTTCTTTTCAGAGTCGATTCACTAATCTATTATTTTAACATATAATTCAATAGATTGTGGAATATATATATAAATTCAATAGATTCCACAATCTATTGAATGTCCATAAAACACCCACCCCATACTGTGGGAGCACCTCCAACCAATAGCTTGTAAGATCTCAGCCCATTTGGGAATAGTCTCTTATACTATAAATGCAACTGTAAATTATGTGCTTGCTCTCTTGCTTCCACCTCTTGCTTCTAGCTGCAAGATTCAGTTCCTGTTCCCCATTCATACAGAGGACTGTGATCAAGGACTGTGTTCTGTGAGACTACCCCTAAATAAACAACCCTTTATTATATGTAATTCTGAACCAGTGTGAAATTATTTTGTAACTTTTGACATCATCTGGCAACCAAATGTGGGGACCAGTCCATCCTTTTTGGATTGGTTTGTCAGTCATGTGGCATATTTAGTACCCACTCTTCCACCTATGGCTTTAGCCAACAATCAGACACAGCAGGCTGATGCCTACCACTCCCTGGCTCACAACCCACATGTTGCTGCTTGGTATGTTACATGCTGTCCTACATACTACTACCTGCAATCCCCATGGCACACACAATCGACAACTTGAACTAATGGAAAACTTTGGGTTTTCTCTTTATCTTGGGCCTCCAATCTAAGAAGTGCTTGATCACCTTATTATCTGCTCTTAATTTGCTAAAGAAAGCATATTTTTCAGTACCTAAGAAATCAACACATGCTGTTCACTGCTGCCAACATCTCTCAGGCACACGGTTGCAACTGTGACACCTGCTTGCTGATAATGATTATTATAACTACTCCAATTCATTATAATTGCTTTAAAACAGGAAAGATAAAAAACTAAAAAAATACTGAAAATATAACTATCCAGGAGTTCAATAATTATTTTCTTTGTACTATGGATGGTATTCTACAAGGCTTATGTGATTTTCCTTTTACATCCCTTTATTTGATTATGGTTTGATAACAGGGCCATGAATGAACCATTTTTAGAAATAATGAAGTCTTTACAGACTAATAATGGACAGCTAGTTGAGAAAATGCATACCATGGAGAGGGGTAGCATCAACTTACAGAATTATTGGAAAGAATTTTTGCTGTTGAATTTAACAATCAGAATTTGTTGAAAAGTTATGATAAATTAATAGGTAAGGTATCTCTTCAGGTCAGGCAATATGTACACCATCAAAATTGTGTCCAAGAATGAGAAGTTATGTTTACTGGACAAGTTAAATACCTTGGAATTCTCAGTGAAGGCATTAGAACAGAACACTGGACAGGAGATTCAGACTTTTAAAAAGGCAGTAGTAAAAAGATTTGAAAAGATTATGGAATTTATTGAAATTGATCAGCAGGGGACAGAAGGTTCAAGGACTAGATTTAGCCTCATTAGTACATGCCAGACCCTGGAATAACTTACCCAGATTTTTAAGTGCATATCCTGTAATTTCATCAGAAAACCAACTGGTACAAAGTACCATAAGGTATTCAAAGAATATATGTGGGAACCAATATATATGAGTGATCTAAAAGCAATTAAACAAGCAATAGTGTCTTATGGACTACTTTTGTCAGAGAAATGGTGAAAATATGGGCTTCAAGTGCTAAGGCTACTCCACATGATTGGCTTCAATTAATATCATCAGTCTCAGAAGATAGACCTCAGCTGCTTTGGAAGTGTTATTAGAGAGAAGAGGCCAAAATTTTAAAACAACAGAGGAAAGCAAAAGAATCTGAAAATTCCCAAGATCAAATTCTTCGTGAGGGTCATTACTCTGATCATCAGGAACAGGCTTACTTTGATGGCTATATCTTTTCCCTATATAGCACAGCAGCTTTAAATATTTGGGACAGGATTGAGGAATTAGAAAAGAGGATTAAATCATTCACTAGATTGACTTAGATTAACTAAGGCTGTGCAAGTAAGAGTGACAGACCCTGAAGCTAGACATATACTTAATGAATCTTTGGCATTTGAAAATGCCAAGTTAGGATGTAAGAAGATACTTGGGACTTTAAAAGTCAGATCAGCACCAATAGATGAATAGATGTTGCATACAATAAATGTTGAAATATTTGACAATAGTACTGATGCTTGGGGAGGAAAAGTGATTTCCAATGGTATGAGGAGACACCAAAATGCCAGATGTTTTAATAGTGGTAAAATAGGACATCTAAGTATGGGTTGTAGACAAGGAATTCCTAGGAATAATGTCTTCTCTAGGAATGGCAAAAATAGGACAATTCAGCCTTCTGGTATAGGTATGAGGTTTGGCAAAGGCTGAAGTTGGACCAATGAATGTAGGTTGACAAAAGACAGAGAAGGCAACCCAATATCATTGTGAAACTACTTGGGGGGCCTCTTGCCGGCTCCCATGTCAAACAATGTCCAGTCATTCTCAGTCACTGTGGAGAAATGGCTCACCAAAAAAATTAAAATATCCAGTGTCTAGTGTAAAAAACATAATGTTCTGGGTGATGTAATAAACATGGAGGATCAATCAAAAACTCCAGTAGAAAATAGGAAATGTATATTTTGGCAGACATCTATAAATGATCAAACACCAAAGCTAAGAGTGCATATAAATGACATTGCAATTGAGCGATTACTAGAAATGGGTACAGATGTGAGTATCATTACCCCAGAAACTTGGTATCCATATTGGCCTCTTTAGGAGGCAAATATACAATTCCTAGGAATTGGAAACCTATCTCAAGTAAACCAAAGCATGAGGTGGGTTGAATGCCTAGGACCAGAAGAACGGAAAGGAAGGCTGAGGCCATATGTAGCTAATATTGTAGGGAATTTTTGGGGTCATGACCTACTGCTCAATGGAATACCCAGGTTGTCATTCTGCAGTCCCAAAAATTTATGTTTCTGGGAACGATATTATAAGATATTATAAACAAAAGTCACCAGTCATTCAGGCTATACAAGATCACAAAGCAAGTAGCAAACCTTCAGAGTTACTAACGGTCTTACCTTTAATATGGTTAACTGAGAAACTCATATGGGTTAAGCATTGGCCTTCAACAAAAGACAAACTGTACGCTTTAGAACAGCTGGTACAGGAGCAACTAGATGCTTGCAATATTGAAGATTCAAGCAGCCTTTGTAATTCTCCTGTATTTGTTGTTAAAAGAAACCTGGAAAATGAAGAATGGTGACAGATACAAAAACTGTCAATAAGGTTATTTAATCTTTGGGTCCTCTACAATCTGGATTTCCTCTGCCTTCTCAGTTACCAAAAGGATGGGCTCTTATAGTTTTTGATTTGCAAGATTGTTTCTTCACTATACCTTTACATGGAAAGTACAGAGAAAAAATTGTCTTTACTGTGCCTACTTATAATAACTCTCAGCATACTAGGAGATATTAGTGGGCCATACTCTCACAGGCAATGTATAATAGCCCCAATCTGTGCCAATATTTTGTAATTCAGCCCTTGGAAATAATACACAAGCAATTTCCTAAGTCTACAATTTACCATTACATGGATGAAATTTTGTCACCTGACTCAAATGCAGATACTTTAGAAAGAATGGTTGAAGAAGTAAAAAAAAAAAAAAAAAGTCTAAATGGGGATTACAAATTGCTCCTGAAAAATTAAAAAGAGTAGAATCTGACAATTACCTAGGTTACAGAAAATTAAAACACCAAAGGCACAAATTGGGAAGCACTATTACTGACTCTTAATGACTTTCAAAGATTATTAGGAGATGTAGTAGGAGGCCACTTGTTTGTTCCTGGCTCCTCAGCCCTGAAATAATCACATAGAAACCATATAATTTGCAATACTTTTGGCCAATAGCTTTAGCATATTTCAGGCTAACTCATACTATAAATTAACCCATCTCCATTAATCTGTGTATTGCCATGAGGCTGTGGCTTACAGGGTAAAGTTCCAGCATCTGTTTCCAGTGGGATTACATGGCTTCTTCTCTGACTTTGACTTCATTCTCCCAGCATTCAATTTAGTTTTCTATGCCTAGCACTACTCTACTCTATTATAGGCCACGGTAGATTTCTTTATTAACTAATGGTATTCATCGCATACAGAGGGGAATACCACATCAAGGGGACATAGTCAGTCTATGACTGGCTGTTGGGTTAACACCTGATCAAATAATTGATTTAAACAAAACCTTAGATGGTGACAAAAACTTAAATAGTTCCAGTAAATTAATGGCTGAAGTGGAAAAATAAGTGATAGTCATTGAAGGAAAATTCCAGGAGGCACTTATAGGTAGAGTGAATGCAAATCTTAATCGTATTCTAGTCATATTGCTTTCCAGAATTTCCCCTACAGGAATTTTAAAGCAAAGGGAACATATTATCTTAGAATGAATCTTTTTTACCAAATAAATAAAGTGAAAAATTAAGACTTATGTGGAAAAAGTCTGTGAAATATTATATGTAATTCTGAACTATGTGGGATTATTTTGTAACTTCCTTTATCAACCCCACTTATTAGGAATGCAGGCATAATATGCTTAAATTTACTTCCTGCTGTTTGGAGCGTCACAGTATCTTTTGGGGATCCTGAAAGAAAATTTTGTATCAATTGTCAAGTCCTGGGAGATATAGTTCTATCATATTTTTTTGTCCAGTCTATGTATAATGGGAAAGTGCAGGGCTTGTCTCAAGTTGAGGGTAGAGTATTCTATGAGGCTTGAATGTCTCCGCTAGCCAGCTTGAAATAGTACTGGGTAGTTTGTAGTACAAGTCTTATTTTAAATGATGCTATCAGCTGAATAGCATCATATGAACCAGGTGGAAGTATTGGTGTGGGCCCACATCTTCTTCCTCAAGAATCAAAGGATACTCTAGGAAAATTAAATGTAAACAATGGAAAACTTAAACATTGTTTATAGCAAAACGGAAAGTTTGAGTTTCAATAGGCATATAAAGAAAGGTACTATAGAGATGAAAATAGGTATGGAGGAAAGTAAAGTTTTTGAAACAGAATTTTAATAACCTCAATCCCTAGATTTTCATTTTGTCCCACACCAGCTGGCTCTTGACATGAGATAGAAACTCTGAATTTTTCTTTTAACAGTATGCTTGAATTTGTACAATGTAAAAGCCAACTTTGATTTTTAAGTTAGTCACAAATACAATTATACACAGAAGTAGGGAGATACGTATGTTTAGGTAGTGAAATTTTACCCTGTGGATGATATTGGTATCATAGCTTTTCTTTGCTTGGATATTCTTTCTGAATAAATATCTTTTTTTCTTTAGGCATCTAGATATTCAAGGTCTAATGTAGATACCAAAGATATGTATTTTTCTACAAAGACAAGAATAAAACCCTGCTCCAACACTTATGAGGTTTCCTTACAACCTGTAGGATTGTTACCTCAATGTATGAAATGGCATTTCTTTTTATTTAGAGGTTTTTCCTTTTCAAACAAAAATCTTTGTTAATTTCTATGGTCTCCATAGTGTTTCTTCTCCTGTGGAAGTAAGAGCAAAACCCCTGCCCAACATAACACATCTTCTGGGTTTTATTCTGAGGTCAAACATTCTTGAGCTGATTTAATTAAGAAGATTTTTTCTATTATAAAATGTTTTTTTGTAGTCATTAGCCTTTCTCATTAGCATTAAGAAAATGCAAGGTTAATAAAGCATTATTCAATCATTTCTGGGGATTTTTTCATCCCTTTCTGTTTGTGTAACACATCCTGTATAATTTATTTCCTACAGGTAGTGGTATTTTGTTATATAATAAGCTAGCAGGGCATCTGCTTATAATTTCCATGACTTGATACCATGTACTGGAAATGTCATTTTTTTAGACTTTCCTATTGATATCATGTTTTTTTGTGAAAGTTTCAGGCCTTCTGCACACTTCCAATCAAAAATCAATTGATTTCTGCATTACCTTGTTCTAGAGGACATGGCAAACATGTGTGGGATTGGATGTGGGTTATACATATGGAATGAAACCTATTCCTGATTATATCTTGAACCTACAAAAATAATTAAGTCAGTTCTGTATCATCTGGTATAGATTCAGCATTTTCAATAGGCAAAACATCTATTTCTTCATATTGTAACTCCAGACCTATGTTGAGAGGTTCTTTATATCTTCAAAGCATGAGACTAGCATATAATACTGACCTTTGG
The DNA here is from genome assembly GCA_004026605.1 of Ondatra zibethicus. Classification (NCBI taxonomy): domain Eukaryota; kingdom Metazoa; phylum Chordata; class Mammalia; order Rodentia; family Cricetidae; genus Ondatra; species Ondatra zibethicus. The sequence continues at coordinate 24,421 of PVIU01014003.1, read as the reverse complement.
ACAAATCAGAAGGGCTTTGTTCCATTTTATTTAAATCTTTTCACTTGTAACCTGCCTTTCCTGATCTACTTGCATCAGCATATAACATAGGACACTAGTTATTGGTGCATCCCATACTATGTGAAGAAGAATCCAATTACCTCTCTTTATAAGTCAAATTCTCTCACATTTGGGATAGTTTTTATTAATATTAAAAATAAGTAGTACAAGCTCTTTGTCAGGGTTCACTGTCTTCCCATAGTTTGTTAATTTCATCATTGGTAATAGTTACTATAATTTCTGTTGGGTCTAATCTTGCTAAATGATGAATTCTCAAGTTTCCTTTTATAATTAGTTCATAGACCTTTACAATACCAGCTTCTAATTTTTTACTTGGTCTATGTGGTAAAAAGATCCATTCAAAGATAATGTATTTCCTTTCAATTAAAACTCCTGTAGGGGACTATTTGGAGGGTAATATGACCAGAATACAATTATGATTTGAATCCACACAATCTACATATGTCTTCCATAATTTCTCTTCAATCAAAGTCAATTCTCTCTCAGTTTCAGCTAATAATTACCTGGGACCATTTAAGATTTTGTCAACATCTACAGTTTTATCCCAGTAGAGAGTCATAGACTGAAATGTCTTCTAGCAATATATGGAAGCCATTAAGAATTTGCAATCAATCTTTACTTATTTGCAATTTTGCGTTCTGATTTTCGGTAAACATACTTTATAACCTAGATTATTGATAGAATGTCATCTTTGTATTTTTCAGGAGCAATTTTATTGGTACTAGCTTATCTTTGAAATTTTGGTAGAATTCTACATTGAAAACATCTGGCTCTAGACTTCTTATGGTTGGGAGATTTTAATGACTAATTCTACTTCCTTAGTGGTTATAGGTCTATTTATATTGTTTGTCTGGTCTTGATTCAATGTTGGTAAGTCATACATATTCTGAAATTTGTCCATTTCTTATAGGTTTTCTACTTTTATGGAGTACAGGTTTTTGAAGTATGATCTAATAATTTTCTGGATTTCCTTGGTGTCTGTTACTATGCTTCCATTTTGTTTCTCATTTGTCAATTTAAATATTCTCTCTCTCTTTGCCTTTTGGTTATTTTAGATAAGGATTTGTCTATATTGTTGATTTTTCTCAAAGAACCAACTCTTTGTTTCATTGTTTCTTTGTATTGTTCTCTTTGTTTCAACTTTACTGATTTCAGCACTGAGTTAGATCATATCTTATCATGTATTTCTCCTGGGTCAGTTTGCTTCTTTCTGTTCTAGATCTTTCAGGTGTGTTGTTAAGTTGCTAGTGTGTGAATTCTTCAAATTCTTCATATTGACTCTTAATGCTCAGGTAACTTGTTTCAGTGAGTGTACCCACCATTGCCTTGACATCTTTGCTCATATTCTTACTCTTCCCACTTTTCAAGTGGGCTGTAGGAACTCAATCCAGTGCTCCAATGCAGGTCTCTGCCTCTGTTTCCATCAGTATCTGGATGAAGGTTCTATGGTGATATTTAAGATATTCATCAGTTTTGCAACGACAGTTCAGGCACCCTCTCCTCTATTGCTTAGGGTCTTAACTTGGGTCATATTTGTGGATTCCTGGGAATTTCTCTAGTGCCAGGTTTCTTTCCATCCTCATAATGGCTCCCTCAACAAAAAAATATCTCTTTCTTTACTCTCATCTCTGTCCTTCCTCCATCTCAATTTTCCTGTTCACTCAAGTTCTCCTTCCCCTTCCAATCCCCCCCTCATGTCACCCTTCTACCATTCCTACTCCCCACATGCCCATGCTCCCAATTTTGTCAGGCAATCTTGTCTATTTTGCCTTTGCAGATGGATCTCTGCATATGTTACTAAGCTTCTCTTGGATCATGAACTGTAGGCTCAATATCTTTTGCTTTGAAGCTAGTATCTATTTTTCAGTGAGTACATACTAAGTTCATCTTTCTTGGACTGGGTTACCACACTCAGGAATTTTTATCTAGTTCCATCCATTTGCATGCAAATTTCAAGATGTCTTTGCTTTTACTAATTTGTTATACTCTAATGTGTATATGTGCTACATTTTCTTTATGCTTTCTTCACTTGAGGGGCATCTATGTTGTTTCCAGGTCCTGCCTATTACAAATGCTGCTATGAACATAGTTGAACAAATGTCCTTGTAGTATGATTGAACATCTTTTGGGCATATGCCTAAAAATGGTATAGATGGGTCCCTGAAGTAGGTTGACTCTCAATTTTCTAAGAAACTGCCATACTTATGGCCAAACTGAATGTATAAGTCTGCATTCCAAGCAGCAATGGAGAAGCTTTTTATCTTAGCCATTTTTACTGGTGTAAGATTGTATCTCAGAGTTGCTTTGATTTGCATTTCCCTGATGGCTAAGGATGTTGAACATTTTCTTAAGTGTCTTTTGGCCATTTGAGGTTCTTCTGTTGAACATTTTCTGTTTAGTTTTGTACCCCATATTTCAGTTGGGTTATTTGTAATTTTGATATTAATTTTCTTGAGATTTTTTATAAATTTGGAGATCAATCCTCTATCTGATGATGGGTTGGTAAAGATATTTTACCATTTAGTAGGCTGATTTTTTGTCTTATTGACTGTGGCCTTTGCTTTACAGAACCTTCTCAGTTTCAGGAGGTCCTATTTGTTTATTGTTTATCTGAGTGTCTGTGCTACTAGTGATGTATTTAGAAAATGTTCTCCTGTGCCAATGCATTGAAGGCTATTTCCCACTTTCCCTTATGTCACTTCTGTTTGGTCAGATTTATAATTGAGATCTTTAATCCATTTAAACTTGAATTATGTGCATGGGGATATATATGGATCTATTTGCATTCTTCTATGTGTTGACATTCAGTAATGCCAGCAACATTTTTGAAGATGTTTCTTTATTACATTGTATATTTTTAGCTTCTTTGTCAAAAATCAGGTGTTTATAGGTGTGTGGATTAATATCAGGGTCTTCAATTTGATTCCATTTGTCAACCTTTCTTTTTTAATGTGAATACCAAGCTCTTTTCATTACTGTATCTCTATAATAGAGCTAGGTGTCAGGGATGGTGATGCCTCAGAAAGTTCCCTTATTGTACAGGATAGTTTTGGCTAGCCTAGTTTTTGTTTTGTTTTGTTTTTCCATATGAAGGTGAGTATTGTTTTTTCAAGGACTTTGAAGAACTGTGTTGGAATTTTAATGGGGATTGCATTGAATCTAAAGATTGCTCTTGGTACAATTGCCAGTTTTATTATATTGATCATACCTACCCAAGAACATGGGAGATCTTTCCATTTTCTGGCATCTTCTTCAATTTCTCTCTTCAAAGACTTGAATTTCTTGTTGAACAGGTCTTTCACTTCTTTGGTTAGTGTTAAACCAAAATGTTTTATGTTATTTGAGGCTACTGTAAAAGGTAATGCTTCTGTCATTTCTTTCTTAGCTTCTTTATCATTTGTATATAGAAGGGCTACTTAGCTGGGCGGTAGTGGCACACACCTTTAATCCCAGTAATTAGGAGGCAGAGACAAGCAGATCTCTGAGTTTGTGGCTAGCCTGGTCTACAAGAGCTAGTTCTAGGACAAGCTCCAAAGCTAGAGAAACCCTGTCTTGGAAAAAAAAAGGGGGATTACCTAATTTTTTGAGTTGATCTTGTATTCTGACATATTACTGAAGGTATTTATCAGCTGTAGAATTTCCCTGGTATTTTGGGGGTGTCAGTTATGTGTACTAATAAACCATCTGAAATTAAGTAAAGTTTGACTTCTTCCATTCCAGTTTGAATCCCCTTGATCTGCTTTTGTTGTCTCACTCACTGATCTAGCCAGAACTTCAAGCACAATGTTGAATAGCTATGGAGAGAGAAGACAGCCTTGTCTTGTTCCTGGTTTTAGTATAATGGATTTTATTTTTAGTGTAATCTATCATGAAGGAGTATTGCATTTTGTTGAATGCTTTTTCAGCATCTAGTGAGTTGATCATATGGGTTTTTCTTTCATTTTATTTATAAGTTGAATTACATTGATAGATTTTTGTATGTTGAACCATCCCTGTATCTCTGGGGTGAAGCCATTTTGATTATGGTGATGATTTTTTGATGTGTTCTTGGTGTTGGAGTGTCCTCAGAGATGATTTGGGAGTCCCCTCTGTGTACTGTGATTACCATTAATGAATAAAGAAAACTGCCTTGGCCTTTTGATAGGGCAGCCCTTAGGTGGGCGGAGTAGACAGAACAGAATGCTATGAGAGAGAAGGCAGTGTAGCAGATGCCATGCTTCTCCAGCACAAGATGGACACTGGTTAGACTCATGCCGGTAAGCCACGACTCGTGGTGACACACAGATTATTAGAAATGGGTTAAACAAATATGTGAGAGTTAGCCAATAAGAGGCTAGAGCTAATGGGCCAGGCAGTATTTCAATGAATACAGTTTCCGTGTAATTATTTCGGGTACGCACTGGGAGACGGGTGGGACAGAACAAGGGGCCCAGCGCTGGGAACGCAGCCTGAACCCCTCATTGCAACATGTTCTTGCATTCATTTGCCAATATTTTATTGGATATTTTTGCATCCATGTTCATGAGTGAAATCTGTCTGTAATTCTCTTTCCTGGTTAAGTCTTTGTGTGGTTTTGATATCAGGGTTACTATAGGGTCATAAAAAGTATTTGGCAATGTTCCTTCTGTTTCTATTATATGGAACACTTTAACAAATTTATGTATTAGTTCTTCGTGAAGTTCTGGTAGAATTCTTGACTGAAACTATCTAGCCCTTTGCTTTTTTGGTTGGGAGGCTTTTGATGCAGGGTATAGGTATATTTAAATTCTCCATCTGTTCTTGACTTAATTTTTGTATATGATACCTATCCAGAAAAATGTCCATTATTTCATATTTACCAATTGTGTGGAATACAGGTTTTGTAGTATGACCTCATGATTCTTTGGATTTCCTCCTTGTCAGTTGCTTATTTTTATTTCTGATTTTGCTAATTTGGATGTTCTTTCTCTGTCTTTAGATTGGTTAAGATTTTGTCTATCTTGTTGATTCACTCAAAGAACCAGCTTTTGCTTAATTGTTTCTTTGTATAGTTTTCTTTGTTTCTATTTTATTGATTTCAGCCTTCAGTTTGATTATTTCCTGTCTTCTGCTCCTCCTGGGTGAATCTGCTTCTTCTGTACTAGAGCTTTCAGGTGTGCTGTTAACTCACTAGTGTGAGTTTCTCGACTTTCTTGATGTAGGCAATTAGTGCTCTCAACTTTTTTCTTAGCATTGCTTTCATAGTGTTCCGTAGGTTTGGATACAAGGTGCCTTTATTTTCATTGAATTCTAGGGAGTCTTTAATTTCTTTCTTCATTTTTTGCTTGACCCAGTGGTGGTTCAATAGAGCACTGTTTAATTTGCCTGAGTTTGTGGGCTTTCTCAAGTTAGTGTTGCTGTTGAATTCTAATTTTAATCCATGTAGATCCAATAAGATACGTAGGGTTACTCCAATTTTTTTGTATCTTTTGAGGTTTAGTTTGTTACTGAGTATGTGGTCAGTTTTCGAGAAAGTTCCATGAGGTGCTGAGAAGAGGGCATATTGTTTTGTGTTTGGGTGGAGTGTTCTGTAGATACCTGTTAATTTCTTTTGAGTCATGATATCTGTTAGTTCTCTTTTTTCCTTTGATAGGTTTCTGTCTGGTTTTTCTGTCCATTGTGGAGAGTGGGGTGTTGAAGTCTCCTACTATTGGTTTGTGGGGTTTGATGTGTGATTTAAGCTTTACTAATGTTTCTTTTACATATTTGGCTGTTCTTGTATCAGGATCATAGATGCTAAGAATTGAGACTTTATCTTTATTGATTGTTCTAGTTATGAACATAAAGTGTCCTTCTCCAACTCTTTTGATTGTTTTTATTTTGATGTCTATTCTGTTAGTTATTAGAATAGCTACACCTTCTTGTTTGTTAGGTCCATTTGATAGAAAAATCTTTTCCCAACTCCTTACTCTGAAGTAATGTCTATCTTTGAGGTTGGGGTGTGTTTCTTGTAATAGAAGTCTGGATCCTGCTTTCGTCTCCATTCTCTTAGCCAGTGCCCTTTAAATGGTGAATTGAGTATTTTAATATTAGGAGATATTAATGACCAGTGATTTTAAATTTCTGTTATTTTTCTGTGGTAGTGTGTATGTTTCCCTTCTTTGGATTTTGTTGATATGAGGTTATCTTTTGCCTGAGTATTTGTGGGTAAAGTTAGCTTCCTTGGGTTGGGGTTTTCCTTTTAGAACTTTCTGTAGGGTTGGATTTGTGGATAGGTAATGTCTAAATCTGGTTTTGTCATGGAATATCTTGTTTTCTCTCTTGATGGTGATTGAAAGCTTTTCTGTGTAGTCTTGGCTTGCATTCATGGTTTCTTAGTGTCTCCAGCACATCTGCCCAGGACCTTCTGGCTTTTGGTTTCCATTGAGAAGTCGGGTATAGTTCTAATATGTTTGCCTTTATATGTCATTTGACATTTTTCCTTTGCAGCTCTTAATATTGTTTCTTAATTCTCGATGTTTTTGCATTTTGCCTATTACACGGTGAAGGGACTTTGTTTCTGATCCAGTCTATTTGGTGTTCTGTATGTTTCTTGTACCTTCATAAGGATGTCCTGTTTTAGGTTGGGAAAGTTTTCTTCTATGATTTTGCTAAATATATTTTCTGTGCCATTGAGCTGGATTTTTTTCTCCTTCTTTTTCCCTATTTTTCTTAGGTTTGACATTTCATAGTGTCCCAGATTTCCTGCATGATTTGTGTTAAGAAGTGGTTTGATTTAATGTTTTCTTTGGCCAATGAGTCTATTTACTCTATAGTATCTTAAACACCTGAGATTCTTCTTCCATCTCTTGTATTCTGTTGGTTATGCTTGTCTCTGTAGTTCCCATTTTGTTACCCAGACTTTTCATATTCAGAATTCCCTCAGTTTATGTTTTTTTTATTGCATCTTTTTCAGACTTCAAGCCTTGAACTCTTTGCTTCACTTGTTTGATTGTTCTTTCTAGGTTTTCTTTGAGAGATTTATTAATTTTTTTTATTTTTGGTTTGTCTTTTTCTCCATTTCTTTAAGGGAGTTTTTCATTTCCTCTTTAAAGATCTCAATCATCTTCATAAAGTTACATTTAAAATCTGTTTCTTCTGCTTATTCTGGATTAGGATAATCAAGTATTCTTGTTGTATTAAAAAAAGTTTTTAAAAAATAATAAAAGTTTTCAGAAAGATAGATATATCAACCTAAAGATATATGAAAATATTTATTTAAAAATTGGCACAAATAATTTGGTACTTAAGAAATTCTTTAGCAAATTCAAATTACTATCTTTCAGAAGTTATTAAAATTCTGAAAATAAAAAATACTTTAAAATTATTATTAAACAACACATATAGACTGCTTGATTATCAAATTGTTAATTGAAAGCCATAAAATAACCCTAATATGATTTTAAGCTGTGAATTCAGGAAAAAAATGTACATTTTATTTTCTACAAATGCTCTCTATATAAGAGAGATAACTATCTTAATATATTGATGTCACACAGGTGGAACTTCCTAAGCTATTGCAGTTGTGACGCAAGGAGATATATGCATGTCTGTGGCATGTAATAACAGAAAAGTAGAGCTTTTGAATCAGAGACCCACAACGACAGCTCATGGATAAGCCCTTGTCTCCATGTCTGACACCTCACCTCAATCCCAGATACCTACACACTAAGTGAAAAAACTGACCCCTCGGATTTGACAGGGTTCATAAATATGGGTGTCCATTCTACCTTAACTAAAGGTCAGTGACTTGGAACTTCTGTTTTTTCAAGGTTATTGTTAACAATTTGAATAACAGACCTGGTATTCCAGGTATTAAGGAGATCTGTTTCTACCTCAAAAAATAAGTCAAGGCTCCATTCCACCCTGATTTAGAACAAAAAGTTCTGCTCTCTCAAGGTTATTGTCAGCAGGTGTGGCTAATATCCAGACCTGGCATTTCATGTACTACAAAGTTGATTTGCTTCTATGTCAAACAAAAATCTAAAGATCCAGCTTATTTCCTACTCACTTAGAGAGATGACTATGGATTCCTTCCAGGAAGTGATTTGCCTACAGAACATTTTGCTCTAGGGTATAATCATTACTTGTCTTTATTGGGCAACAGAATGTTTAGGAATGTAGCATATAATCCTTCAACTTGTCTGTTCACTCCTTTTATCATGTTAATGCATTTTTATTTTACACCTACCATTTTGGGGTCAGGATATTTAAGCAAATGGAAAGTAAATGTGATGATTTTCAATATTCACTGGAACTCCCTCCCATTAATATTCTATGCTTCTGTTTTATTATTTTTTTACTCACACATTAATTCTCTTTACTTATTTTTCTAACCGCCATTACCCTTCCCTCATAAATAGTATCCTTGTTGAAGTTGATCTCGAACACAGATTGTTTTCTGATCTACACAAGCAAATGCATGGCAATGCATGTGTGTCTAAACACACATACACATAATCATTTTTTTAAAAAATTTATTTAAAAATTATATACACACTGATCATTATACAAATTATGGCCCTTTAAAATACTTTTGTGGATTATGTCTTTGATAAATAATGTTAATTTAAGTTCTTTTAAGCAACCATATTAAGCATTTTTTACAGAAACAATAGAAAATTAACTCAAGCTTGAATATAGAAAAAAATTTCAAAAATGAAAGACTAATACATTTTCCACAAGATGTATTCCTGAAAGTTGTTCTCTGACTTCCACCCATATAGTCTGACACAAACATAGAAATTTAGTATTAGAAAAAGACTTTAAACAAGTGAATATTTCATTGTGTGGAAGCATCCAAGATCTCATGTATGCAAGTTTATTTATTCATACCTATATTCCTGAGTAAAGTTCTTCCACATGCTCTCTCTCCAGACCTTTGATGTTAACGCCTGCTGTTCTTTACATGAACTACTACCTAAATACATAGGCATAACAACAGAGGCCTTTGTTCCAATGACTAAATGACCTTTTGGATGGAAACTACCACAACCGACACATACATATTTTTACCAGAAGTCAGTGGCAGTTTTGCATGTTGAAAGATGGCAGAATTGTGGCCATCCATACATTTTCATGCAAATAAGTTTGAGAAAATAGCATACAATACATTTTGTAAACATATTTTGAATGTATAAACACAATCAGCTAGTTTTCAGACATCTGCTCAAGCTTGTGACAGTACATAAAATTTGCATACCTAATTGCTTTTAGACAGGGCTTAATTTTATTCTCTGCATTATTAGATCATAGTAACCTTTAAACTGCAAAATCCATAACTTTTTATGGTACAGCTAATGACAATGATCATTTATAAAATTCAGCTGCACATCTTCTTTAGACAAGCTGAGAAAAAGAAGCACAGCGGAGCCTATCATGTGAAGAACTGTAATGCATATTTCAACTCCATTTTTATGTTACCAATGAAAGAATTTTAACTTGAAATATTTGCATAATGAAGCTTTGGTCACATAAAAGTAGAGAAGTTCTAACCACAAGATGTGCATTATAACTAATTAATGCTATGAATTTGTCATTGTTTTCATGTACCCCAGAGTTCAAGAAATCACACAGGGCCAGTTTTATGCTTTGTTTTCTATTTTTATTTTACATATCCTGCCATACATTCATTCCATTTCTGTCAAAGAAACACCAAAATATAGCTGGCTCTAAGCAAGAACTTCAATCTTAAAATAAAAGCAACTTCAGAGTGGGTACCCTGGTTTAACTATCAAACTGTTAATGAGAATGAGTTACATTTATTAAAAACAAAACAAAATAAAATAAAGCAAAAACCATGAGCCAGAAAATATATTCATATGTTTTATTTGATGAAATATATTGTAGAACATATTGTCTGTTTGAGAGCAGTTTAAAATAAAGAATTTTTCAAACTCAAGTTAAACATGTTCATTTCATTTATTCATTCAAGATATAGGTTGAACCTAATATTCTGAGAGCATAATGATAAGGTGCTTAATCAATGGCTGTAGACTTAGTTTTACAAACTGTGTAATATTGAAAGAATACATAAAATAAAAATGTTTATGATGTGCAGAAGGGATCTACAACTACATAGATTTTAAAATCTGTTACCAACCTCATATCGGTTCTTATTGGTAAAATCAGGATGAGCGTTCTCTTTCTTTGTTACTTCTCATAAGAACTCTGAATCTTCCATTTTAAGATATTAAGGTTTTGTTTTGTTTATAAGTGTATATGTGGGTATAGACATGTAAGCACATTTCTCTAACAGGCAAGAAGATAGAGTTGGGTCCCTGTACAAAATTCAGATCTTCTGGAAGAGGGAGAAGCATTTCTTACTTCTAAGCCATCTTTCCAGGCTCTACCTTTAACATTTGATGTTTTTAAAATACATACAAATTCCCCAAAACAATTCTGAAACCTAAATAAAAAAATAACATTTTTTAAAAAGTGTTCCATAATATCTCTCCCTTTTTTGGTACATTACTTTAAGGTGCAAAAAACCAACCTGATGGGTTAAATAAAATCCCATCACAATGAAGATGCTTTGCTGAGGTAGTCCTGTACATAACACTTTGGAGAGCTTAATTGAAACAAAGCCTTCAGACACTGTATCTGGGGTGTGAATTAGAGATCCTCTATGTCCTATTTTAAGAAAGTTGTCTTGCAGGAATTCAGTTGTCTTCACAGGAGTAAGATACATATTTTTTTCCAATTTTTGACATATTTTTGAGATATAAATTGAAGACATTTCTTTTAAGTTTTGGTTTGAAATAATAAGCATTCCTAAGTTGATATCCATTACAAAGGACTTTACCTAAATCTACAGAGGCTAGTATACTCTCAGTAAAATCACAGTTATGGTTATGGAACAGATAAAGAGAAGAGAGCAATAAGAGCATGGAAGATTCCTGTCCCACTTTTACCTCCTCCCCCACGCAAAAGAAGCAGTTTACAGAACATTACACACAGATTACCAAGAGGTGGTGTGGGTGGTTTGTGGTCATTTGATTATGGGTATTTGTCATTCTTTAGTGGGTTTGATTACAAGTTGTTATTGGTAATGGTCAGGGGAAAAAAACTAAACAGAGAAGATTAAATTCATAGCTATCTTTTTGAAGATAAAAAGGCAATATAATATAGAAATAATGGGTTAAAGAATGGATTATTAAGTATATTTTTGAGCAATCACTGGTCTCAAATATTTACATTGGTATACATTTTTGTATATTGATACAAATTTAAGATAGCTTTTGCTATACTTTATAAATGTTTCTTCCTTTGTTTAAGTTGTTATACCTACACAGTTCATTTATAAATGTAAAGTTCTAGTCCTTAAAACTCTTTAGTATAATAAAGAAATACAGGTTAGTAGTTAGTCATCTATACAATCAAACCTATGGTCATGTTAGGTGTATTGTCAAAATCATATAGTGATGCGGGATTCCCCTCTGTAGACCCTGAATATGTTTTAATACCATTGGTTAATAAAAACGCTGCATTGGCCTATTAAAATTTAGAATAGAGCTTGTCAGGAAAACAAAACTGTATGCAGGGAGAAAGACATTAGAGTCAGGCAAATGCCATGTAGCTGCTAAAAGAGAAGGACACTGGAAACTTACTGGTAGACCACAGCCTCATGGTGATACACAGATTAATAGAAATAGGTTAATTAAAATTTTAAATGTAAAAGCCAGCTTGGAATATACCTAAGCTTTTGGCCAAACATTAGCGTAATTAATATAGTTTCAGTGTGTTTATTTGGGTGCAGGCGGCTGGGAAACCAATGCAAAGTCTCCATAATGGTGCCAACTATCTGGAGCATGGATCCACATAAGACCTAAAAAATCTTAAGGAAAAACAAAGATGGGTTCTAGACAAACAAAAATGGGAGACAAGCACAGCTTCTAGGAAGGTTTTCAGACCCACAAAAAAAGGGAGCAAAGAGTAACTTCTTGGTAGCCACATTTTTTTTTCAGATAGGCTCTGTTTGCTGGTTGCAAGCAGAGGCACGGCCCTTTTAAGAAATGGCATCTTGGTTCATCCTGTTAGCATAATTGGCTCTAGCTATTTTGGAAGTACCTAATATGGAGTATTCAGTGTTTGTGAGCAGAGTGTTATTTTTAAAAAAAGCAGGAGGAGCTGTAGGAATTCCTACCGCCAGTAGCCTATAAGTTACCTGCCCACTTGGGCGTGGCCTCATATACTATATATCACAATGTGAAGCAGGTATCTGGCCCCTCTCTCTTCCAGCTGCAGCATTTGGTTGCTGTTCCCTGTTCGTGCAGAGCATTGTGATCTTGAGTCTACCCCTAAATAAATAACCCTCTATTATATTACATTCTGACATAGTGTGGGATAGCTGTAGTGGTAGTCTTGCCTTTAATCCGAGTACTCTCTAGGCAGAGCAAGTGGATCTCAGTCTCAGTGAGTTCAAAGTCATACTGGTCTACAAGAGCCAGTTCCAAGACAGGCCCCAAAGCTACAGAGAAATTTTGTCTCCAAAATACCAAAAAAAAAAAAAGAAAGAAAAAAAGAAAAGATGCTTAATGGTAATATAGACTGTAGACCTGCTGCATCCTTGGGGCTGCAGTAGAGAGCATGGCTTGCAGAGGTGGGGAACATACCATCACCATGTTGTACTGGGAATCAATAGGGAAATTTGCAACAATAATCCTAGCCAAGCCTGCTTGTCATTTCAAAACAAAAACTCTTCCAGTTGGAAAATGTTTAGAGGGAGTGCAGGTACCATCAGCCCCTGCTGCAGGGAACCTCTTTGTTCCACACGACCTTACCCTCCCCCACTGCAAGTTCGCCCTTTCTTCTGCTGGGGTCCTTGGCCACCAGGAGTCCCTCTTCCTGTGCTGAGATCAGCAATCCAGAGGGGACCCTGCCCTCCCCCGCAAGATAATCCTTTCCTCTATGGGGACCTTGGCCCACCAGGAGCCCTTGTTCCTATGCTGAGATCAGCTATCCAGAGGAATCCACAAGCACAACTGGCTCCAGTACCTTGAGGCCCTAAGAAAGGACAGACCAAGAAAATTTTCCAAGTACACTGTCACTCACAGCAAAGATTGGATCAAGACGCCAAGACTCTCCTGGCTGTATCTGAAGGAGGAGATGGGCAGGTGCCAATGAGAGAATTCTTCCAACAACATGAAAAGCATCATGACAACACCAGAATCCAGTGAGCAGGCAACAAGAAGACTTGAACACCCTAGAAGTAGAAGAAAACGATTTTAAATGGTACTTAATGATGGAGAACTTTAAAGAGGAAGTGAAAAACTCCCTTAAAGAAATGGAGAAGACAAACAAAAAGCTGGAAGAAATTAATAAATCCCTCAAAGAAACCCAAGAAAAAGCAATTAAAAAGGTGAAGGAAACAGTTCAAGACTTGAAGATTGAAAGAGAGGTAATAAAAAAAACACAAACCGAGGGAAGGCTGGAGATGGATAATCTGGGTAAATGATCAGGAACGCCAGAGACAAGTATAACCAACAGAATACAAGAGATAGAAGAAAGATTCTCAGATGCCGGAGATACTATAGAGGAAATAAACTCATTGATTAAAGAAAACAACAAATCCAACAAATTTGTAACACAAAACATCCAGGAAATGTGGGACACCATGAAAAGACCAAACCTAAGAATAATAGGGATAGAAGAAGAAGAATTACAGCTCAAAAGCCCAGAAAACATATTCAACAAAATTATAGAAGAAAACTTTCCCAACCTAAAGAAGGATATTCCTATGAAGGTACAAGAAGCATACAGAACACCAAATAGACTGGATCAAAAAAATCCCCTAGCCATATAATAATCAAAACACAAAACATACAGAATAAAGAATATTAAGAGCTGCAAAGGAAAAAGGGCAAGTAACATATAAAGATAAACCTATCAGAATTACACCTGACATCTCATTAGAAACCATGAGATCCAGAAGGTCTTGTAGAAATGTTCTGCAGACACTAAGAGACCATGGATGCAAGCCCAGACTACTATACCCAGCAAAGCTTGCATTTACCATCGATGGAGAAAATAGGATATTCCAGGACAAAAACAGATTTAAACAATATGTAGCCACAAACCCAGCTTTACAGAAAGGACTAGAAGGAAAACCACAACCCAAGGAAGCCAACAACACCCACAGTAGCACAGAAATCTAACAACCCTCTGCCAGCGCAGCTCAAAGAAGGGAAACACACAAACATTAACACCAAAAAAAAAAAATCGGAGTTAACTACCACAGGTCATTAATATCAATGGACTCAATTCACCTATAAAAAAGGCACAGGTTAAGAGAATGGATACAATATAGGATCCAACATTCTGCTGTTTACAAGAAACACACCTGTACCACAAAGACAGACATTATCTCAGGGTAAAGGGTTGGGAAAAGGTTTTTCAATCAAATGGCCCTAAGAAACAAGAAGGTGTGGCTATACTAATATCTAACAAAATTGACTTCAAACTGAAATCAATCATAAGAGATGCAGATGGACACTTTATACTCATAAGAGGAATAAACCATCAGGATGAAGTCTCAATCCCCTAATATAAAAGCATCCACTTATGTAAAAGAAACATTACTAGAACCCAAAGTATATATCAAAACCCACACACTAATAGTAGGAGATTTCAACACTCCTCTCTCACAAATGGACAGGTCACCCAGACAGAAACCTAACAGAGATATATGAGAACTAACAGATGTAATGAATCAAATGAACTTAATAGACATCTATAGAACATTCCACCCAAACAGGAAAGAATATACCTTCTTCTCAGTATCTCATGGAACCTTCTCGAAAATTGATCACATACTCAGTAACAAACCAAACATCCACAGATACAAAAAAATTGGAGTGACCACCTGTGTCATCAGATAACCATGGAAGAAAGTTAGAATTTAACAACAGTTCCACCCCCAGAAAGCCTACAAACTCATGGAAACTGAACAGTTAACTACTGAACCACTCCTGGGTCAAGGAAGAAATAAAGAAAGAAATTAAAATCTTCCTTGACTTCAATGAAAATAAAGACAAAACATACCCCAACCTATGGGACACTATGAAAGCAGTGCTAAGAGGAAAGTTCATAGCACTTAGTGTCCACATAAAGAAAATGGAGAAAGCACACATTAGTGACTTAACAGCACACCCGAAAGCTCTAGAAAACAAAAAGAAGCAGACTCACCAAGGAGGAGTAGAAGACTTGAAATAATCAAACTGAGGGCTGAAATCAACAAAATGAAGACACAGAAAACAATCCAAAAATAAATGAAACAAAGAGCTGGTTCCTTGAGAAAATCAACAAGATTGACAAACCCTTATCCAAACTAATCAAAAGGGAGAGAGTGAAGATGTAAATTAACAAGATCAGAAATGAAAAGGGGGACATAACAACAGACACTAAGGAAATTCAGAGAATCATTAGGTCTTACTACAAAATCCTGGGTGCCACAAAATTGGAAAATGTAAAAGAAATGGAAAGTTTTTTAGATAAATATGAGATTCTGAAATTTAATCAAGACCAAATGAACAATTTAAATAGACCTATAAGTTATGAGGAAATAGAAGCTGTCATGAAAAAACTACCAACCAAAAAAGCCCAAGACCAGATGGTTTAATGCAGAATTCTACCAGAAGTTCCAAGAAGAGCTAATACCTATACTCCTTACTGTGTTTCACATAATAGAAACAGAAGGGTCATTGCCAAACTCTTTTTAAGAAGCTACAGTTACCCTGATACCAAAACCATACAAAGATGCAACCAAAAAGGAGAATTACAGACAAATCTCACTCATGAACATCGACCCAAAAATACTCAATAATATACTGGCAAATCGAATCCAAGAACACATCAAAAAATCATCCATTATGATCAAGTAGGCTTCATCCCAGAGATGCAGGGCTGGTTCAACATATGAAAATCTATCAATGTAATCCATCATATAAATAAACTGAAAGAATGAAAACCATATGATCATTTCATTAGATGCTGAAAAAGCATTTGACAAAATTCAACACCCCTTTATGATAAAGGTCTTGCAGAGATTAGGGATACAAGGTTCCAACGTAAATATAATAAAAGCAACATTAGCAGGTGTAATGTACAAGACATTTGTTGCAGGATCCAAAGGGAATCTACCTGCTCCTGCAAAATCGCAGTTGGTTGATCCAAATTCAAAAGTCCAAATCCAATATAAGAGTCCAGAGTACTTCATGTCTGCAGGGACTCACTAACCCTTCCAGACAGCTGATCCACAGTCTCTGCATTCACAGCCATCTGCAAAATGGCAACTCCAGCAACCATAGCAACAGTGGCAGTGACAGCAATAGCAGCAAAAATTGCAGTTGTTATCCCAAAGTCTCTCCGCTGTCGGTAAAGGCTGATCTCCTGACATTCTTGAGACACCAGCATTAGCAGAGGAATCACAGCAGGCACTCAAATGATGAAAGCTCCATCAGAACCATCCCAGCAATTACTCAGCTTACAGATCCTGGAAGAATAATTAAGGATATTGCCCCCCCAAAGTGCCATTCCACAATACAAAGAAAAATGGGGCAGGAATGCAAGCAGAGGATCGAATAGTCATATTGCATCCAGTAGTATAACAAATCAAGCTCTTGAGTGATACATTCTCCCCACATAACTGTGGGGTGGAGATTAAAATCTCTATCATCATCCCAACACCGAGAAGCAGGCTTAGGACTATAGGTCAAATCCTATTTCAGGATGAGATGCAGTATATTTCTCACCCTACTATGAATATGATTAATAGAAGCATTATGCAATAATAAACATCCATGATGAAAGGAGGACAGGTCAGCAAAAAGTGAGAGAAAGAGGGGCTATTTTTACTAACTGGCATTAAAAGTGGGGGGTTTCTCACCAGACTCCCCATCACCTGTGATTCTGTTGTTGTTACCAGAGTCATCACCTGAAGCAGAAGGAGCATTGTGGTTTTCATCTGAGTCACTGGCCATACACACCGCTCTGGCGCCAAAATTGGTTTATCAACTCCTGGAGGAAAAACACATACAGCCCCCCTCACCATTGCCAACAAGGGGGTTGTTTCCATCCATCTACCTGTTTGCAGATCTTTCCAACGAACCCATCCTAGACTCTGAGCCCTAACTTGTGTATGGCACTCCATGGGCGAGCACCCATCAGCATCCACAGTCAAAAATTTTAAAATAAAGAGAATGGTGGACAATTGAGTGGCTGGGGAGAATACGAACTCCCCCCTTTTTATTTTTTGAAAATATTGCTTGAGGGTCTGATTGGCTCTTTCCACAATTGCTTGACCCATTGTGTTATATGGGATGCCTGTTTTATGGGAAATTTCATAGAATGAACAAAAGGATAAAAATTTTTTGCTGATATATGCTGGGCCATTATCTGTCTTAATAACCTCAGGTTTGCCCCTATAGGCAAAAGCAGATAGGCAGTGTGCAATGGCATCTTTTGCTCATTCTCCCAAATGCAAGGATGCAAAAATTACTCCTGAAATGGTGTCTACTAATACATGAACAAACTTAAGTTTCCCTGCAGCAGGCAGGTGTGTAACATCCATCTGCTGTAATTGATTTGGTCATAACCCTTGTGGGTTAACTCCTAAATTGGGGCTGCTTAAGAAAGGAGCACACTGAGGACAAGAAGATGTAATGGCTTGTGCTACTTCTTGTGTGCATCGAGTATGATGCCAAAGAGAGTGCACATTAAGGTGAAATTTATCATGTTTTCATGGGCGTGGTTGGAAGTCAAGCAATCGTGTATGTTTATCAGCTAAATCATTACCTGCTGACAATGGCCCAGGCAGCTGGGTATGACTGCGGATATTTCCGACAAACAAAGGCTCAGTCTGCTGCCAAATCAAATGCTGTACACAGCTGAGCAAATGATGGACCTTAGAGGTAGGTGATATATATGGAGATGTCTCCAATGGCTTAAAAATGTGGGCCACATACACACTATCACTATACAAATTTACAGGTTACCCAGGGAAAAGCTGGAGTGCAAGGAGGCAGGCAGTTCCCTCCTCAGCTTGGGCTGATAGATCCCGCACAGGATGCTTGCATACTTTTCCTCCAGAAACCACTACTGCATTACCTTTAGGAGAAGTGTCTGTAAAGACAGCACGTGCTGAGGGTATGGGAGATCCTCTAATCACTCGGGGGAATATAACAGGATGATTTTTTAATAGGACCATTAATGGTTGCTGAGGATAATGAGAACCAAAACTTCCAGAAAAGGAGGTGAGAAAAAGGGTCCACTCATCATGGTGCTGCTGTAAATGTGCTAGCTGGTCTGTAGTATAAGGTGTTATAATCTTGTCAGGGTACTTTCCAAATGTCTGGGCAGCAACCTTTTTAGCCTTCCAAAGTAATTGTAATATAGCTTCATAGTGTGGGGTGACTACCCTCACTGGAGAGGCAGGCATGTGTACCCACAAAATAGGTCCACCTTGCCAAAAGACTCCCATTGGGGCAAAATTGGAAGCAAAACTACAAAATTTAATGATTGATCATAATTAATCTGCTGGAGATGGACCTTTTCAATGTTGTCCAGAAGAAGCCTTAAGGTTTGAATGGCTGCAAGCGTCAATATTTGGGGAGAGGTTGGGTCGGGATCTCCCAAAAGCATATCATACAGTGGTCTTAAGTCACCTGTTTTGATTGCTAGGGAGGGGCATATCCACTGTATGTCTCCCAGTAACTGCTGCCAATCATGTAAGGTTTTAAGATGAGAGGTGTCAATAGTTAATTTTTTTTTGGTTTTATTCCATCCCTGGCCAATTGGTACCCAAGGTAGGAATATGGGGCTAGCATTTGGACCTTCTTAGGAGCGATGATCAGCCCTGCCTTCTCTAAATCCTGTTGCATTTGAGTATAAGCCTTGAGCAGTTGATCTTGATCAGGCCCTGCTATTAATAAATCATCCATATAATGGACAATATATAACTGTGGGAACTGACAGTGGACAGGCTCCAAGGCAGCAGCAACATAAGCTTGACATATTGAAGGACTATTTGCCATGCCCTGTGGGAGTACGATCCGATGGACTCGAAAAGCTGGTTCCTTAAAATTAACTGAAGGGAGGCTAAAAGCAAAACGAGGGCAATCCTGTTTGGCTAGAGGAACAGTAAAAAAGCAATCCTTTAAATCCACTATAATTATATGCCAGCCCCAGAGTACGGCTGAAGGGAAGGGCAATCCCTGCTGAAGAGAACCCATAGGCTGCTTCACCTCATTGACAGCCCGGAGGTCCTGTAATAGTCTCCATTTTTGTGATTTCTTTCTTATAACAAAGATGGGTGTATTCCAAGGGGAAGTAGATGGGACAATGTGCCCAGCCTGCAGCTGATCTTGGACCAAGGCATGAGCAGCCTGCAATTTCTCTTGAGTCAAGGGCCACTGCTCCACCCAAACTGGATCATCAGATTTCCAAGTTATAGGAATTGGGCAGGCTTGGGAACAGTGACCCTAACTAAAAATGGCCTAGACCAATGCAGTCTCCCAGCAGTCTGGTAATTGGTTTATCTTGTGTTACTGGCTGTGACCGGCCCTGCATATTTTTTTCCCAGCCCCTGCCCTGGTCTCCATCCCAGTTGCTGTATAATTTGGGCTGCTGGTGGGGGTGGTGTGGGCTGAGTGGTCAAGACATCACCCATCTCACTCAGGACATCTCTTCCCCAGAGTTTAACAGGGAGTCCTGGGAGGACATATGGCTGAAAGTAACCCTCATTGCTTTCATTATCCTGCAATTTAAATATTTTTGCACTCTTCTTTGGACTTGGTTGACCTATTCCTTGTAGGGTGGCAGTACTACTTTCTAATGGCCACTTGTTAGGCCAGAATTGTAAGGACTGGACGGAGATGTCAGCTCCAGAGTCTAAAATCCCATTAAATGACTTCCCATCAATAATCAATTCTAATCGTGGCCTTCCTTTCATATGAGCTACCCAAAAGGCTGCAGTGCCAGATGACCCAAAACCCTTGGCATCCCAACTGGACCTGGCCACAGGGTTGGAGGTGTTAACTAGGGGTACCAAGACCAATTGGGCAATACGATCCCCCTGAGGAACTACTGTAACTCCTTGAATAACTGATGTCATAATTTATATTTCTCCTTGATAATCTGTGTCGACAACCCCAGGATAAATTCGAATTCCCCTCAAGATGGTACTGCTTCTTCCTAAGATAAGCCCCAAGGTCCCTCTAGGGAGTGTCCCAAAAACATTAGTGTGCCCCCATTTGGGCTGTTTAGACTGCTCAGTCAGAGGTACTGAGGTCCAGTCCTGCACTTCCTGGGGTGGCATGGGCAAGATCTGCAATGCAAAAGGATTGCCATGTGTAACAAACTGGATATGGCCACTGCTGGAGTGGGATCCCCTGACTCCTGGTGTCCTTGCTCCATACACTGAGGTTCTGGGGCCCTGAAAGGGGCTGTCCGCCATTTTCCCTGCTGTTGGCCTTGTACAGGCAGAGGCCTTCCATCTATATCTGTCTTAGATCTGCAATCATTTGCCCAGTGGGCCCCCCTTTTACATTGTGGGCACTTTTCTGGTCTCGCAGTAGCTCCCCGAGGGAGCTGTGGACATTCCTTTTTAAAATGTCCAGGGGCACCACAGTTAAAACAGGCTTTACCCCAGTGGTCCATGGTCCTCGCCCAGGCCTGATGATGGTGGCAATCACCTGACCCTGAATGAAGTGCCCATCAATATCCCAGCAGATCTGGATGTATTCATTTAACCTTTTTGTCTTATGTGGCCGCAAGGCTTCCTTACAGTATTTATTTGTATTCTCAAATGCCAGCTGCTTAACTATGGGCATAGCTGTGGTCACATCACCAAACAATCTTGCTGACAACAGCAATAGCCTATCCACATAGTCCTGAGATGGTTCTGAAGGCCTTGTAAAACTTTTGACAGTTGATCCCCTGTGGCCTTGTTTGGTGGGGCTTCCTAAGCTTTGGTAGCCACAGCCACCATTTGGGTATATACAGCAGGATTGAGCACAATTTGATTGGCCAAGTCAGCATAAGCTCCTGCTCCAGTTAGCGTGTCTAGATTGCATTGTGCTTGTCCTGCTTGAGCATTTAAGCTGTTTGTAAACAATTTTCTTGATATTCTCCCCTTCACAATAAGTAATCTCCTCCCGATAGTACCTCACTGCATAGCTGCTGCCAATCGCTAGGTGTACGATTCAAGGCCGCAAAAGATTCTACTATGGCAAGAGTAAAGAGGGCCTGAGCACCTGTATGCTGCTACAGCCTCTTTTAATTGCTTCATCTCCTTAAAACTCAAAGGTACATGCTGTCTCAGCATCTGTCCTGGATTGTTCAGATCAGCTACCTATATGACCGGAGCAACTGTGTGCGGAGGCTGAAAGCAGACAGCTGCTCTTCTTCTTGAGCAGTCTTCAGCCTCCCACTCATCTGTCAGTCCCCAGCAGGGCTCTCTCCTTCCCCAATTCTCATTATAAACAGGTGGGGCTGATGGCACACATAAGGAATCCTTCGCCTTACAGTGCTTCAGACTTTTCTGAAGTACCTTAATTTCCTGCATTAGCTTTTCTTCCTCAGAAGATAAGCTATCCTTTGCACTAGAGCTGAGGCTGTTTTCCCCACTTTCTGACTTAGAGGTTATCTTTATCTGGTATTGCACCTGAAAACGTGCAGACTTTGGTGCTAGCCTTGACCCTGCACCAGATTCAAAAGTTCCCAATGGTACCCCTGACATTTCGTTTCCATCCCTATGAGACTCCTCCATGGACCCTATGGACCGGTGAGTCTCCTCCTCCTGTATTTCTTCAAGTATTTCCTTAGCCATGGCAACCTCTGGCCTCACTTTCACTTTATCAGTAAGCAGGGCATAGTGGACCAGGTGCCATAGCGAAAATGTAGATATAGGGATGCTATTGGCACCCTCCTTTTGCAGCCATTTCTGCAAATCTCATTTCACCTGTTTCCAATCAGAGATGTTCAAACCTCCACCTGTCAAAAACCATGGGCTTGCTGCGGCTTATTTCTTAAGAAAATCCTCTATCGTTCTCTGTTTGACCGCGGTTCCATGTTGCTCTAACAATTTAGATATCTGATATATCAGTTCTCTCTTATTGCTTGTGGATCCCATTTTTCCCCAATCCATCCTTACTGGCATAGGACGACCCCGTTCACTACCCCTTCTTTCTCAGATCTCAGTGGAACCTCCACTTTGCCATGCCAGCATGGCAACTGTAGTTCTTCTGAGCGAGGGATATCGGGATTAGCAGAAAACACACTTCAGGTTCAGCAGGCAAGCCTTTATTCCACATTCTCACACAGTATATATAGCCCTCAGCAGGGGAGGCCAAGCCAGTAAAAGCAGGAGGCTCTTACTGCAACTTACATGGCTTAGGGGTAAACATCCTTAGAAAACATTGCTGAAAACACCAGATTGTTCCTGTTTTTGTTCCTGTTTTCAACCAACCACAAGAGTGCAAAACAGATCAAATGGGGGTGTGAAGGCCTGTCCTAAAGGGACCCAACACTGCACAAAACTCAGGTCCATGTCAATCAAAGACATCCACATAGTACCAGACACACTGAAACTTATAAAAGAGAAATTTGAGAATAGGTTTAACACATTGTCACAGGAGACAACTTCCTAAACTGAATGCAAATATTGCAAACACTAACATCAATTAATTCATGGGATCTCATAAAACTGAGAAACATCTCTGACTCAAAGGGAACAATCAAAGGGACAACATATCAGACTACAAAGTATGAAAATATTTTCAGCTACTTTACTGGGAGAAAACAGAATTGGGTGTCATTTGTTGGGCCATGAGAAAACCTACTCCAGAGGAAACTTCCTGAAACTTTGTGAATTTTTCACAGGAAGGACTCTTAGTAATAGAGGATATGGAGCCTGAACTGCTGTAATCAATAATCAGAAAAGCAATCAAGTAGTATGACTGAGGCCACAAACCAATGACAAATCCTTCAGTTGAAACCTGTCTTGCCTATAAGATATGGTTGAGCAATGGTGGCTAAAAAATGTGGTCATGCCCAAGTAAAGACTGGTATAACTTGAGGTCCATGCCAGGAGAGGTATCCAGGAAGATGGGGATGAAGGATTGGAGAAACCATAGATATCAAGCACACCAAAATAACACAGCTCAAAATCAACTAAGCAGGTCTCATAGGAGCTCACAGGGGCTGAAATGGTAATCACAGAACCTGTATGAGTCTGCATTAAGTCTTCTGAATATATTTTGCAGTCGTTTAGCTTGGAGTTTCTGTGAGACTCCTAACAGTGCAGTGGGGTTATCTCCAACTTTTTTCTCTGCTCTTGAAAAACTTTTCTTCCTACTGGGCTGCCTTGTCCAGCATTGTTGTGATGGTTTGTTCCCAGCCTTATTGCATCTTGTTATGCCATGTTTGGTTGATATCTCTGGGAAGCTGCTCATTGCTGAAGGAAAAGGAAGAACAGTAGATCTCTGAGAGTTGAATTGGGTGAACATGGAGGAGTAGAAAGAGAGAAAACTGTGGTTGGGATGTACAGTATGAGAGAATAATGAAGAAAAAAGAATAGATTGAATTTTATTTTATAGTAATTATGTTAATGTAATTAGACTTATGCTGACCAAATAAATAATTGACATATATGGTTATAAATGTCTTAAAACATAAAATGATTAAAGCATTAATGAGGTGAAATTGTAGGGAGACATGCTTCCTGAATAATTAATAATTTTTAACTGCAAATTGATAAAAGATAAATTCAATGTCTTTAGATATCTAAAGATCCAACACTCAGTAATGAGTATGAAGAGTGTTCATACCCTTTAGGGTCTGGCATTTCATTGAATATCAACCAGAAACTTTACAATATGTTCCTCTAAACCCCAAATTGGGAAAACAATTAGAAAACCTCAATGTTTCTCTCCTTTCCAGTTCTTTATACAAACATGAAATGTACTTTCATATTATGATTCCTCGTTCTTCAAAAATGCAAATTTGATACATTTTCTTACTTTTGCTTACAGTATATTCAATACCAATGTTGGTATTTCAAACTAAAGACTTCTTCATATGTTGTTTTTATAAAATACCGATCTCAGCACAGGAAGAGAGAGTGCTGGGGTACCAAAGCCCCACCAAGGAAAGGGCCAATGTACCACATTTTTTTATTTATTTATTTTTCCATACATTGTTTTGTTTTATTTTTTCCATTCAAGAACATAATTAAAGAAATAAATTTTTTTTCCTTTCTTCCCCTTCTCCCGGTCCCCTCCCACTACCCCCCACCCCTCCTCCCTCCCCCTTCTTCCTTGAAAGAGGGCATGGTGCCCTGCCCTGTTAGAAGTCCAAGGCCCACCCC
>PVIU01014002.1:0-53649 GCA_004026605.1 Ondatra zibethicus | reverse complement strand
AGTATAGCCACACCCGCTTGTTTCTTAGGGCCGTTTGATTGAAAAACCTTTTCCCAACCCTTTATTCTGAGATAATGTCTGTCTTTGTGGTTGAGGTGTGTTTCTTGTAAACAACAGAATGTTGGATCCTGTTTTCGTATCCATTCTCTTAACCTGTGCCTTTTTATAGGTGAATTGAGTCCATTGATATTAAGTGATAATAATGACCAAAGGTTATTAACTGCGGTTATTTTTTTAGGATTGTAGAGTTTGTGTGTTTCCCTTCTCTGAGTTGTGCTAGTGGAGGGCTGTTAGATGTCTGTGTTATTATGGGTGTTGCTTGCTTCCTTTAGATGTGGTTTTCCTTCTAGTACTTTCTGGAAGGCTGGGTTTGTGGCTATGTATTGCTTAAATTTATTTTTATCCTGAAATACCTTGTTTTCTCCATTGATGGTGAATGAAAGCTTCGCTGGGTATAGTAGTCTGGGCTTGCATCCATGGTCTCTTAGTGTCTGCAGCACATCTATCCAAGACCTTCTGGGTTTCATGGTTTCCATAGAGAAGTCAGGTGTAATTCTGATAGGTTTACCTTTATACGTTACTTGGCCTTTTTCCTTTGCAGCTCTTAGTATTCTTTCTTTATTCTGTATATTTTGTGTTTTGATTATTATATGGCGAGGGGATGTCCTTTTGTGATCCAATCTATTTGGTGTTCTGTATGCTTCTTGTACCTTCATAGGCATATCCATCTTTAGGTTGAGAAAGTTTTCTTCTATAATTTTGTTGAATATATTTTCTGGGCCTTTGAGCTGTGCTTTTTCTTCTTCTTCTACCCCTATTATTCTTAGGTTTGGTCTTTTTATGGTGTCCCAGATTTCCTTCGTGTTTTGTGTTAAGAATTTGTTGGTTTTGTTGTTTTCTTTGATCAATGAGTTTATTTTCTCTATCGTATCTTCAGCATCTGAGATTCTTTCTTCTATCTTTTGTATTCTGTTGGTTATACTTGTCTCTGCCGTTTCTGATCATTTACCCAGATTTTCCATCTTCAGCCTCTGTCCATTTGTGTTTTCTTCATTCCCTCCATTTCAGTTTTTTATGTCTTGAACTGTTTCCATTACCTGTTTGCTTGCTTTTTCTTGTTTTTTTTAGTGTATCTTTGAGGAATTTATTCATTTCTTCTAACTTTTTGTTAGTTTTCTCATCCCTTTCTTCAAAGGAGTTTTTCACCTCTTCTTCAAAGGTCTCTATCACTTTCATAAAGTTATGTTTAAAGTTGATTTCTTCTACATCTTCTGGGTTAGGTTGCTCAGGTTTTCCTGTTGAGTACTAGTTGTTTTCTCATGTCATCATGTTGCTTTTCAGGTTGTTGGAGGAATTCTTGGATTGACACCTAACCATCTCTTCCTCTGATTTCAGTCAGGGGAGTCTCAGTGGGTTGGGACCTCCCAGGACGACTTGTACACACTCACCCATCTGGATAGGTGATCTCAGTGCCTCTATTAATTATTTAGGTTATAAAAAAGGTTTAGAAAAACTAGACCCCAAAAGGTGCAAATTAGAAGAGATTGATTAATAACATTAAAAGATTGCTAGGTGTCATTTTCTATGTAAATCCCACTATTGATATAGGTCCTGATAAACTGAGTAATTTATTCAAAACGTTAGAAGATGACAAGGATTTTAAAAGTCCCAGGAAATTATCAGCTTAAGCTGGGAGATAATTGTCTTTGATTGAAGAGAAAGTTCAGAAGGTACATGTGGATCATGTGGATCTGAAGCTTAACTGCATTCTGGTCTTATTGCACTCTAACATTCCCTTACAGGAATTTTAATGCAGATGAAATATATTATTTTAGAATGGATCTTTTAACCACATAAACAGATTAAAAATTTAAAACTTATGTGGAAAAAGTCACTGAGTAAATTCTAAAAGGAAAATTGAAACTTCATCAATTAGGAGGAATAGACTCTGAAGAAATTGTAGTTCCTTTTAATAAAGATGAAATTGACAAATTATGGGAAGAATGTGAACCCTGTCAAAGAATTGCAACTTTTTTTGGGAGGGTTTGACAGCAAATATTCCAAAAGCAAGAGAATTCAACTTATAAAGAGAAGTAACTGGATTTTTCCTTCCATTGTACAGGAAACACCAATATCTGGATCCTCTATATTCTATACTGATGCAAATAAATCAGGAAAAGCAGGATATAAATCAGAAAATTTAGGTAGCATAGATCTAAGCCCTTATGATTTTGTCCAAATTCAGAATTTCATGCTATTCTTATGGTACTAATAGAGTTTACAAAACGTCTCAACATAGTTACTGATTTATAATATGCAGAAAGAGTTGTTTTACGTATTGCAACCATTGAATTCATATCAGATGATACAGAAATGACTTTTTCTGTTTATTCAGTTCCAAGAAATAATCAGAAATAGGAATCATCCCATATTCATAACACACATTTGATCCCATATGTGTCTGACAGGTCCTTAACTCTTAGCACAAGGTAAAGAAGAAATTGATCAACCATTGATTGGAAATGTGCTGGAGGCTTTATAATTTCATAAAAAATCATGTTATTTGCTGTAGGAATTCCTACTGCCAGTAGCCTTTATGTTACCTGCCCACTTGGGCGTGGCCTCTTATGCTATGTATGCTGTTATGAAACTCACGTCAGGCCTCTTTTCCACCTGTGGGATTCTATTGCTGTTCTTCATTCCAGCAGAGGATTGTGACTTGTGAGTCTACCCCTAAATAAATAGTCCTCTATTATTCTCAGTTTTGAGCTAGTGTGGGATTTCTTTTAAGTGTCCTGTATCTGGTGCCCCACGTGGATTCTGACTCCACACCTACTGGGTTGATGAACCGAGAGCCTAACTGGTCCACAGCCCAGAACGTCTCCCAACCCTGCCCACTTTGCTTGCTTTTACCTAAGCGTTATTTTTTGTAGAACTCCCTCCACAGCAGTGCTAACACTGTGTGGTGATTTGGAAATTTCCCAAGTGCATGCTCGCCCACCTCCCTGCCCTCACTGCCTTGTTCCTTGCCACATGGCATCTCCTGTGCAGCTTCCGGTTTGTGCTCCCTGCCAGTGAGTTCTGGGCTTTTTGCTTCGTGCATGGAATTGATTTAATTGCTTTTAACTTGTCAAGCAAACAAAATTTGTCAGTATTTAATCAGTACCAAGGCAGGAAACTAAAGCGGCTCAGAAACATTCTTGTTGCCACTGGTTGCATCGCTGCTAGTCACGACTCTGGAACCATGACACCTGCTGGACAATAAAGATTATTACACCTAAAACAATTTACCGAATCTCATAACATATGGCAGACTACATTAACATTGAAACTTTTAATAACTTTTTTGCTAATACTATGGATTTTATTCTGCAAGGCTTATATGGTTATTGTGATACTTCCATCTATTGGATATTGGAACTCAGTTTTTTTCTTCATATTATGTCCTTAAGAAGGAATGTGACACTTTTAGAAATGATACAGTCTTTACAGACTAATAATGAACAGTTTTTTGACAGGATTAATACCATCGAAAATCAAAGTTACCCTAAAAAATTAATACTATTGAAAAGGGCAACATTAATTTGACAGACAAAAATTGAATCCATTTCTAAGGGTACTGAGAAATTATCTGAAAGTATTCCTAGTGTTGAATTTGACAATCAAAATTTGTTAAAAATGCTATGATAGGTTAGCAGATAGAGGATCTCTCCAGGATGGCAATCTGCACACTATCCAAATTATGTCCAAGGATGAGGTGTTATCTTTAAAGGAGAAACTTCAGACCTTGGAATCACATATGTAGAATGAGGACCAGAGGCTAGAAACATATACAGGCCAGGAGATTCAGGCTTTACAAAAGACAATAGTAAAAAGATTTGAAATGATTGAGGAAATTATTAGAGTTGATGAACAGGGAAAGAAAGCACAAAGGCAGGATTCAACATCACCAGTAGCTGTCAGAGATGACTTACCCAAAGTTTTAGCTTCCTACCCTGTAATCTACTCTGGCAAAGCATCAAGTTCTAAAGGCCCAAAAGGATCCAAAGAAGGTAGGTGGATACCTATAGGAATGGATTATCTAAAAGAAATTAAGCAAGCTGTAATAACTTATGGCTTCCATTCCATATTTGATAGGGAGATGATAAAGACATAGGCTTCTAGCATTAAGGTGATGCCACATGACTAGCTTCTGTTAGATTCAGCAGTACTGGAAGATGGGCCCCAGTTGATGTTTAGCTGTTATTTCATGGAAGAGGCTAAAATTTTAGTGTAGCAGGAAGAAGCAAAAGGACTTGAGACTTCCCAAGATCAAATTCTTGGTGAGGGCAGTTATGCTGAACCACAGGTTCAAGCTCTTTATGGTGAACAAATCTTGTCCCTATGCCACAAATCAGCCTTAAATGCTTCGGACAGGATTCAAGAACTAGGAAAATAAAGTGAATCATATACCAGGGTTAAACAGGGCCAGAGAGAAACCTTTACTGACTTTTTACAAAGATTAACTAAAACTGTACAAATAGGAGTTACAGAACCAGATGCTAGACAAGTACTTATTGAATCTCTGGGTTTTGAAAATGCCAAATTAGAATGCAAAAAGATACTTGGGCCTTTAAATATTAGATCAGCACCTATGGATAAATGGATCCTGCATTCAATGAACATTGAGACATTTGACTATAATACTGAATCTTGGGTAGGAGAAGCAATTTCCAAAGGAATAAGGAGACATCAAAATGCTAAATGTTTTAATTGTGGTAGAATAGGAAATCTGAGAAGGGATGGTAGATAAGGAATTCCTAGGAATAATATCTCCTCTGGGAATGGCAAAAATAGGAGAACTTAGCCTTCAGTTATATGTAGAAGGTGTGGTAAAGGCTGACATTGGACAAATAAATGCAGATAAAAAAAAAGACAGACAAGGCAACCAGAAACCATTGGGAAACACCTTGAAGGGCCTCTTGCAGGCCCCCAAGCCAAAAGTAGCCCACTCATTCCCAATCACTTTGGAGGACATGTCTCACCAGAAACGTTAAAAAATCCAGAGCCTTCTGTAAAAGACCATACTGTTCTAGATGATGACATAAACATGGAGGATAAGTCAAAAATTCCAGTAGGAAATAGGAAACATATATTCTAGCAGATTACTATAACTGATCAAAAACCAAAGCTAAGAGTGCATATAAATGGCATTGTAATTTTTGGTTTGATAGACACAGGTGTGGATGTGAGTATCATTAACCCAGAATCTTGGCACCCAAATTGTCCTCTTCAAGAGGCAGATATATGTCTAATTACTAGGAATTGGAACCCTATCTCAAGTTAAACAAAGCACAAGATGGTTTGACTGCATTGGGCCAGAAAGACAAAGAGGGAAGCTGAGGCCATATTCAGCTAATATTGCAGTAAGTTTATGGGGTCACAACATGCTGCAGCAATGAAATATCCAGAATAACATTCCTGCAGTTCCAGGAACTCACATTCTGGGAAGGATATTATAAGGTACTATACACAAAGGTCACCAGCCATTGAAGCTGTACAAGAATATAAAGCAACTAGCAAATATTTAGAGGTACCAACAGCCTTACCTTTAAAATGGTTAATTGAGAAACCAATTTGGGTTAAGCAATGACCACTAACTGAAGAAAAGCTGAAGGCTTTAGAACAGCTGGTACAAGAGCAACTAGATGCTCACTATATTGAAGACTCAACCAGCCCTTGTAATTCTCCTGTATTTGTTGTTAAAAAGAAATCTGGTAAATGGAGAATGGTGACAGATATAAGAGCTGTCAATAAGGTAATTTAACCTATGGGCCCTCTACAATCTGGAATTCCTCTGCCTTCTCTATTACCAAAAGGATGGCCTCTTATAGTTATTGATGTGAATGATTGTTTCTTCACTACACCTCTATAAGAAAAGGATAGAGAAAAATTTGCCTTCACAGTGCCTACTTATAATAATTCTCAGCCTACTAGGAGATATCAATGGATTATCATCCTACAAGGAATGCTCAATAGCCTCACTCTATAAGTCAGCCTTTGGAAATGATACATAAGCAATTTCCTACGTCTATAATTTACCATTACATGGATGACATTTCGCTATCTGATTCAAACATAGATACTTTAGAAAGAATGCTTGAAGAAGTAAAGAAAATTTTGCCAAAATGTGTATTACAAATTGCTCCTGAAAATTTACAGAGAGGAGATTCTGTCAATTATCTAGGTTATAAAATAGGTTTTTAAGAAAATTAGAACACAAAAGGTGCAAATCAGGACAGACCATTTGCGGACTCCTAATGACTTTCAAAGACTGTTAGGAAACATTTCCAGTCTATGACCAGCTGTTGGGATAACACCTGATCTAATAATTCATTTAAACAAAACCTTAGATGTGATAAAGACTTGAATAGTCCCAGAGAATTAACAGCTGAAGAATAAAAGGAATTGACAGGTGAGGAGACATTACAAGAGAATCATGTGGACAGGGTGAATCCAAATCTTAATTGTAATCTAGTCATATTGCCTTCCAGAATTTTTCCTACAGTAATTTTAATGCAGAGAGATGATATTATTATCTTAAAATGGATCTTTTTTTTACTACATAAACCAATTAAAAAATTAAAAACTTATGTGGAAAAGTCTCTGAATTAATTATAAAAGGTATATTGAAACTTGTCAATTAGCAGGTATAGACCCAGCAGAGATTATAGTGCCTTTCACTACTTATGAAATAAAATGTTATGGGAAAACAATGAACCATGGCAAAGAGCTTGTGCTATTTTTTGGGAGAAATTAATAGCAACTATCCCAAAAGCAGTAGACTTAACCTTATAAAGAGAACTTCTTGGATTCTTCCCCAAATTGTATGTGATGCTCCAGTAACTGGAGGTCGTATATTTTATACTGATCCAAATAAATCAGGAAAGGCATGTTACAAATCAGAAGAATTATGTAAATTGGAACAAAGAATTTATAATCCAGAAGGTAGAATTATATCCTTTTCTCATGGTGGTAAGGGATTTTAAAGAACATCTCAATATAGTTACTGATTCACAATATGCAGAAAGAGTTGTCTTGCATATTGAAACCACTGAATTTATACCAGATGATACAGAATTAACTTCATTATTTATTCAGGTGCAAGACATAATCAGAAATAGGCTTTATCCTATATACATATCACACGTCCTATCTCATATGTGTCTGCCAGGTCCTCTAGCACAAGGTAATGCAGAAATTGATCAATTATTGATTGGAAGCATGTTGCAGGCCTCAGAATTTCATTAAAAACATCATGTCAATAGCAAAGGTTTAAAGAAAGAATTTTCTATTACATGGCAACAAGCTAAGGAGATTATAAAGTAATGTCCTACTTGCTCTTTCTATAACAAAACACTGCTACCTGCAGGGAGTAACTCAAAGGGTACTCAAAGGAATGAAATCTGGCAGATGGATGTGTTCCATTTGGCAGAATTTGGAAAATTAAAATATGTACACCACACCATTGACACGTATTCAGATTTTCAGTGGGCAACTGCTTTAAGCTCAGAAAAGGCTGATTCAGTAATCATACTGAAAGACCCTTGGAGTTGGGAGACTCTCACTCAAGTCTCGGAATAACATGACCCCCCAAGAACTCATGAGAGACTGTCTTTGCTGCAATCACACAAGGTTTATTGACAGGAACCAGCGCACTGGGGCTGAGACTCATATCCCATGCAGGGGTAGAGAAGTTCGACCCCGAGTAGCTGGGAGACGGGGTATTTAAGGGAAGAAACCATAACCCAAAATGGGTAGGGAGGGCGTCATTGGAAAATTCCAAAAATACCAGTGATAATCGCAAGGAGGTAACTCTCTGTTTCTCAAGATTGTTCTCAAGATTATAATCTAACTTTGTGGTCAGCCAGCTCCTGGAACAGAGTCACTGAACTGGCTAGCCTAGATTTTTTGGCTCTACTCTTCCTGCTAGAGATTTTTGGCTCTACTCTTCCTGGTCCTTCAATACATTTATTAGAAGTTATGGCCATCATGGATATACCTGCACAAAAAAAGACAGATAATGGTCCAGCATGTGTGTTTAAGAAAATGAATCAGTTTTGTGCTTATTATAATATTAGGCATGTTACACAATCCTACAGGTCAGGCAGTTATAGAAAGATCAAATAGAACTATAAAGGATATGTTAAACAAACAGAAAGGGATGGAAAATGCCCCCAGAAATAGATTACATAATGCTTTATTAACCTTAAATTTTCTTAATGGTAATGAGAAAGGTATAACACAGCAACATTGGATAATAGAAAAGTCTTCTGAATTAAACCAGGATGTGTTGACTTCACAACAGAAGCCAGGAGATGTGCAATGTTGGAAAAGGAATTTGTTCTTGTTTCCACAGGAGAAAGAAAACTATGGATACCATCAAAATTAATAAAGATTCGGTTTGAAAAAGAGAATCCTCTTGAGAAAGAGAAATGACTACTTATCCACAGAGCTGACAATCATACATGTGGCAAGGAAACCTCCATAAGGGTTGGGACAGGGTTCTGTTCTTGTCTTTGCAGGAAAATACTCATCTTCAAAAGGTCAAGAGACCCTGGACCTCTAGATGCCTAAAGATAATTATCCAGATAGGTTCACCAAGCAAAGAGAATTCTGGTTTATGAGGACATGTCATTTGAGGGTTAGAATCTCAAAAACATAAACTAAAATATTAATCAAGATTAACTTAAAAATCAAAGCTGATTTTTGAGTTGGACATTGGCTCTGTCCTTCTCTAAATCCACCATGTTGTTAAAAGAAAAATTCAGAGTTTCTGTCTCATGTCAGGAGCCATGATATGGGACAGAAATAAAAAAGAATTTAGAAAAAATGTTACTTTTCTTCATACCTATTTTTGTCTCTATCATATCTTTCATTGAATATATATGTCTGTATATGTCTATATAAATAATGTTTAAGTTTTCCACAATGAACAATGAATTTTTCTGCAGTAATCTTTGAAGTTTCCAGAAAGCAGATGTGGCCCCACAACAACTACTCTACCTGGTTGTTATGACATCATGATGCTCATAGCACTACTATAAGACCTGTTTTGGGTACCAGCTCCTCAAGATGGTTCCAACTTGGTTAGCTGAAATGGTGCACTTTTTTACAACGTTCTGGCCAGGCCTCCAAATAGGAACCTCAGAAAAACCCTACTGAATACTGAGAGACTATTTGTAATTATACCAGATAGTAATCTTTGAACTTAACCATCATTTTACTTTCACAGGATCCCATAGAAAGAGCATCACCCCCATGACAGCTAGAAGTAATTTTAGAAGACAATGTCCCCTCTCCCAACAAAGTTTGTCCTCAGGGTTAGGAACATAATTTCATTTGGGGGTTGATTATAATTGGTATAGGGTTGGGGGCTAGGGGGAAATTTTGTAGGCTCAGGGATATCTTTAAAAAAGTAGGGGGGGAATTGGATGGGATAATAGATTATTGTGAGCTTACTCACACTAATAATAATAGTGAGTAATAGAGTGAATTCTTGTGAGCTATTATTTATAGGCAATTTACATTGGTATAGATTCTTGCATATTGATACAAACTTAAATTATATTGAATATGTTCCTATTTTCATCTACAATATTTATATATCTGGGCAAAGTTACTTTGTCATATTGTATGTATGCATGCTTCTACCTCTGCTTAAAACATTTTTGTATATTGATACAAGTTGGGTATATATTTATCATATTGCAATGTGTATTTCTACCTCTGATCACAATGCTTATAATTTTTACATTTTGAGGTCATTATCCTCATTTGTTGCACAATTGTTTATTGTATAACATTCTAATATAAAGTCTTAGTCTTTAAGTTATATAGGTATTAAGAATTATAGATCAATAGTCATCTATGTTTGTTCTAGTTAGACTAATCATGTTCTTTAGAAACATAGAGTTGTCTTCTGCATAGATAGATAATCTTCAACCATTTCAAAGACCTGTAGAATATGGCATTTAAATAACTTAGGGTTCTGTTGAAGTGAGACATAATTACTTCTGGCAGCACCAATCTGTTCTCGAGAGAATGTTGAGCACCGAAGACACTCCACTCGGAGTTTGTTTTCTTCTTAGCATGATTGGCCTTTGGGCAAGGAACTGCCCATGCCTTAACCACTGACAAGGTATGTGGTATCTGTAAATGGATAAGCAAGACACACACACATACACACAAAGACTGTCAAATCTTGCCAAGACAGGGTAAGACGGTTTTAAAAACTTTCCTGCCTCTGATAATGGTCTGTCAGTTATTCTAGGCCTTAGCCAAAGTTGATTGCTTCAAAATTGCAAGTGAGACTTTGGGTGATTGCCCAGGTAGCCAGTTGTCTCTGTCATTGTACATTTTTGAAGTTTCTTGATTGCATTTCCTGCTTACTCAAGTAATATTATTTCCCTTCTCGGATCTTTGATGGGGTTGAAGACTAGATAGTTGTAGTTACTTTCCTCTCATGACTTGGCCAAAGTTATTTATTATACAAGACTTAAACTCATTAGGATAGGATAATTATTGAAACATTTATCACATGTTTCTTGCTTGATATATTTTTTCTTATTGTATATAATTTTGTATTAGGCTTAGAACGCTCTTATTTAAACAAAAGGGAGAGGTGATGTAGGAATTCATACTACCAGTAGCCTTTAAGTTACCCACCTACTTTTGCATGGCCTCTTATACTATTTATGCTGATGTAAAGCATGCATCCAGCCTCTTTTCCAGCTGTGGGATTCTATTGATGTTCTGCATTCTAGCAGAGGATTGTGACTTGTGAGTGTACCCCTTAATAAATAACCCTCTATTATTCTCAATTCTGAGCTAGTGTGGAATTTCTTTTAAGCATCCTTATTCAGTCATTAGCAAAGGTTAAAAAAAAAGACTCTTCTAACACATGGCAACAAGCTAAGGACATTATAAGTAAATGTCCTACTTATTCTTTATACAACCAAGTGACTACCTGCAAGAAGTAACCCAAAGGGTACTCAAAGAAATGAAATCTGGCAGATGGATGTGTTCCATTTTGTGCAATTTGGAAAATTTAAATATGTATACCACACCATTGATACCTGTTCAGGTTTTCAATGGGCAACTGCTTTGAGTTCAGAAAAAGCTGATTCAGTAATCACACATTTGCTAGAAGTTATGGCCATCATGGTTATACCTGTACCAGTTAAGTCATCAAGCATGTGTTTCTAAGAATATGAGACTGTTCTTTGCTTATTATGCTATAAAACATATTACAGGTATACCACATAAGCCTATAGGGCAAGCAGTTATATAAAGATCAAATTGAACTCTAAAGAATAGTGAAATAAATATAAACAGGTAACCAACTCCCCCAAAAGATTGGAATTTAATTAGCTGGTATACTTTAGGATATGTTGACCTCAGAATGGAAACCAGGACATGTGTTAGATTAGGGAAGGGATTTTGTTTTTGTTTCTACTGGAGAAGAAATACCACTGAAATTAATAAAGATTAGATTTGAACAAGAAAGACCTCTTAATTAGAAGAAATAATATTTCATCAAACAGTATAGCTGTTTAATCTAAATCACCTTATAAAACTGACAAGTGTTCTTTATTTGATCAGATATAACTTGCCAAAAGAGAACCTCCACAAAACTTGGGTTGGGGAATGTTTTTTTTTCTGTCTTTTCAGGAGAATAAAGGCATCCTACTAAGGAATTTGAAGATCACTGGACAAATAAGACATATGAAGAAAAAGCTCAAATTATTCAAAAAATACCCCACAAAAGAATAAATTGGCCTATTGGTATATTACATTTCCAACAGTATAAAGTTTTATAATTCTTCCCAAACATTTGTTTTGCTGTTGTTTATAGACACAAAATGCAAATGGCCTTTTTGAAGTTGCAATCCAGTTAAAAATTAAATCTGGCTTTGGAGTTGGAGTATGGCTATCTCCTTCTCTAATCCCAAGTATGCTTGTTAAGGTAAAATCCATAATCTCTGTCTCATGTCAGAAAAGCCACCTGATAGGGGACAGCAAAAAAAAAAACCCAAAATTTAAGGACTATTTTAGTGCCACTAATCTCATAATCCGTTAGTTTTATTTTGACTCTTTAAAGCGTTTTAAGGTATAAATATTATCTCAAATTTATAAGATTAACATATATCTCTTTAAAAATTTTTGTCATGATATTAATGGTCACATAGACTACTAACTAGAAAAAGACTTCTTCTACCTTCCTGAACACCTTATTAAGACAGTGTTGTGGGATTGGGTTTAAGCCTTGCCTATGTTTTAAAGAGATGTGGTATTGAGAGCAGCAGGGGTAGGATGTAGGGTCTCGGAGTAGGATCTTAAAGGGGGATGATAGGAAGCTACCAAAGGGGAAGACATGTTCCACAATTTAGGGTCATGAGAGAGTCTACAAGAGGATAGGGTAAGCTAACGCATTAGTGTTAGCCATGGGACAAGGAGTCTTTTCAGAGGGTAGAAGGAGAAGGAATTGGATAAAAAGAAAAAGACACATGTAAATTAGCCTTGATGTCCCTGCCCAATATTGAGTTTGGTCAATTAGGCATAATGAGGAAGGTGCCCCCTGCCTCAGAGTGATCAGGTAGCCCCAGAAGAAACAGAGAAGGGGACCTATAACCCTGGGATGGTGGAGGCAGCCATCAATACCCGTCACAGAGATTTGAGAAGAATAAGTTTACCCGAGTGATCAGGAAGTAGGGGCCACGTAGCACCCAAATTTATTAAAAATGACAGAAACTTAGCTACTAGCTGAAGAGCCACCTTAGGAAACCCCATGGCTGTTGGGAGCTGACGTCCTAGGAAACATCAGTCTTCAGTCACCAGGCCCAAAGGAGATTTCTCCAGGAGGAGGAAATCGTGGGACTTGGTAAGGCAGAGAGGAATTGCAGGCCCCACCCATGCCCATAGTTTGGGCAGGGTTCTGGCAGCAAGAGAAGCAATGCAGTTCTTTGCCCAGTGTCTAGTGTGTCCACATTTGAGGCAAGCTCATGTACAGCTCATTGGTGCCCTTCCTTCTTTCGAGGTGGCTTCAAGGCTGCTGCCAGAAGCTGGTATTCCTGTGTATCACAGTGTGGTGATCTGAAGGAAGTGGCCCCCACAGAGTCATAAGTAGTGGCACTATTAGGAAGTGTGTTACTAGGGAGTGTGCTTTGAAGTTTCAGAAGCTCAAGCCAGATCTAGTGTCTCATTTCCCTTCCTGCTACCTGGCACTCTGGATTTAGAACTCTTAGCTTCTCCAGCACCATGTGTGCCTGCATGCCTCTGCTTTCCACCATGGTATTAATGAACTAAACTTCTGAACTGTAAGTCAGCCTCAGTTAAATTTTTTTAAATAAAGGTTGCTGTGATCTTAGTGTCTAGTCACAGCAAGAGAAACCATAACTAAGAGACCCAGGGGAGCTCTTTCTACCTTTTCCTGTTTCTTACCTCCATTAAACATCTTAAATATTATATTATACAGATCTCTCTGGTAATCTGTATCAAAATAAGATTACCTACATATAGATTTTAAACTTTTAAACTGTTCTGTTACAAGTTTAGGGTAACTTTTCCTGCTAGGGATTTAATAATTTTTAAACTACTATCTAATGATCTTACAAATTGTGAGATAAGAAAGGTTCAAAAATATCCATGACCTTGAATGAAGGAACATTTTAGTAGATAAAACAGAAAAGAGTTATTCAGAGAACTAAGCATGCATTTCTTTTGATTAAAACAATTTAAATACCCTGAGAGAGGCAATAATAAACTCTGCTGGAAATAGTTTGCCTGTTAACTAACCTTAAGTGCTTAGCGTTCTTTCCTGAGCTGTTCTGTTTTCTTTCTCTTTGTCACAGAGTCAGTGGCCCACCTGACCCACAGCAGTTTAAAAGGAAACTTTTTTTTATTTCTCTCTGCTCCCCTCCCTGCTACTCCCCTCCCTCCCTCAACCCTTCCCCAAGGTCCCCATGCTCCCAAATTATTCAGGAGATCTTGTCTTTTTATACTTTCTACTTCCCACATAGATTATATCTATGTAGGTCTCTCTTAGTGTCCGTATTGTTGTCTAAATTCTCTGGGATTGTGGTTTGTAAGATGGTTTTCTTTGCCTTACGTTTAACCCAGACACAGAAAAACAATTATCACATTACTCACTCATAGGTGGTTTTTAAAAGGAAACTTTTAAATAAATATGCTTGGGTCTAGAGTGGGCAAGCCAATTCCCATCTCCAGAGTCAGCATTTCTGGAGTAAAACAACATTTGACAATTTTCCCTGCCTTATCTATACTCAAAATACATTTAAATCTCTGTAAGAATGAACCCAATGACCAGAGGGCAAGAGGAGAGCAGAGAGCAAAGAAAGTCTGAACATAAGGAGAGAGCAGAGGGCATGTCTTAGAGATAGGGGAATTTTGGAAATGGAACGCAAAAAAAGCTTACAGATAAATGATTTTTGGGCTGTTTGCTTGTGCAGTAGTAGAAGTTGTCACAATTCATAACAATTTGAAAATTGAAGGTGTCATTTTCTGGTCATTGAAACTCATTGTCAAGTTATATTGAGGCCAAGCTGTATGGCAGTAAAAAACGAAGTGAGGTTTAATGGTATCTGAGCCTGAGGAGGGAAGGAGATTAGGGAAGGCAGGGGAAAAATGAAAGAGAGGGAAACATCAGGCTCCAGCGAGTGAGAAGAGAATCTTTATAGGGAAAGCCCAAGGAAAAGGGGAAGTGGGGGGACACTTAGGGGGCACAAATATGAGTTCTGCCAGAAGGATTCCAATGGTGTAGGAGCAGAGACAGGGAAGGAAAGAGTAAGTGCTGCAGGACAGAATCTCAGTCTGACGATGCACCCAAGGAAGATGAGATTCCTTACAGAGAAGCCTTGAATCACAGTGTAGAGGTGTCCCAGTCCACGGGATGGGGTACCCAGAAGGGTACAGGGACTGACCTGCTGCACCAGTGTAACTTTTGTAAATCAGGTTCCTTTTTTAAAGAAAACAAACTATCTTTTTTCATTTGACATACCAATTCTAGTTCCCACTCCCTCTCCTCTTCCCATCCCCTCCATTACCCCCCCAACATTCTCCATCCAATCCTCAGAAGGAAAGGCACATTGCTTTGAGGAAGGACCAAGGCCCTTGCTACTATATCTAGGCTGAGCAAGGCATCCATCCAAAGAAAATATGTTGTAGGAAGGCTGTTTGTTTGTTCCCGGCTGGTCAGCCCCAAAGTAATCACACAGAAACCATATTATTTGCTATACTGTTTGACCAATAGTTTAAGCGTATTTCTCGCTAACTCATATCTTAAATTAACCCATCTCCATTATTCTGTGTATCACCAAGAGGCTGTGGCTTACTGGGTAAAGTTCCAGGGTCCATCTCCAGCAGGGCTACATGGCTTCTCACAAAGTCTGCCTTCTTTCTCCCAGCATTCAGTTTAGTTTTCCCCTTCTAGCTAAGTTCTACCTTGCTATAGAACAAAGCAGTTCCTTTTTTCATTAGCCAATATAAACAACACATACACAGAAGGACCTCCCACACCAAAAATAGGTTCCCCCAAAGCCAGTACAAGCAGTAGGAATAAATCCTGCTGCCACTTCCAGTGACCCTGAAGTATGCCCTAGCCATACAACTGTCACCCACATTCAGAGGGACTAGCTTAGTCCTATGCTGGTCCCTTCCCTGTCTGATCAGAGTTGGTGAGCTCCCATTACCTCAGATAAGCTGTTTCAGTGGGTGTCCCCATCATGGTCTGTAGTATGAGGGGCCAGGCTGCTTGTTGGGGTTTCTGTCCCGCCCAGTCCCCCAGCCATTTAGTCCCAGAGAAAAATCACACAGAGAGTCTAAGTTAGGTTATAAACTGATTGGCCCTTTAGCTCAGGCTTCTTATTAGCTCTTGTAGCATACACAGCCAATTATTCTTATCAATGTTAGCCACATGGCTCAGTACCTTTCTCAGCGTGGCAGGTCACATCCTGCTTCTTCAGTGGTCTGGACAGGAATGCCAAGAGACCTTCCTGCTTCCCAGAATTCTCCTATCCTTCTTGCTCTGCCTCTACTTCTTGTCTGGTTGTCCCACCTATCCTGGCTAATGGCCAATCAGTGTTTATTTAAATCATGATTGAAAGAATATGGACAATTATCCCACACCAATGGTCTTGACTTCTTTGCTCATATTCTCATTCCTCCCACTCTTCAAATGGACTTTGGGAGTTTAGCCTAGTGCTCCACTGTGGGTCTCTGCTTCTGTTTCCATCAGCTGTTGGATGAAGGCTCTATGGTGACATTTGAGATAGTTAGCAATCTGACTACAGGGCAAGGCCAATTCGGGCCCCCTCTCCACTATTGCTTAAGGTCTTAGCTGGGGTCGTCCTTGTTGATTCCTGGGAATTTCTCCAGAACCTGGTTTCCTGCTAGATCCATAATGGCTCTTTCAATCAAAGTCTCTCTTTCCTCACTCTCTGTCTGTCTTTCCCCATCTCAACCATCCTATTTCTTCAGGTTCCCTCTGCACTTTTCCCCTTCACCTCTTCTCTTCCCCTTCCTCCCTCCTTTCTTCCTCCATCCCCATGCTCACAATTTTGTCAGGAGATCTTGTCTATTTCCCCTTCCCAGGGGTAATCTATATATGTTTCTCTTAGGGTTCACCTTGTTACTTAACTTCTCTAGGGACATGGACTATAGGCTCATTATCCTTTGCTTTACAGCTAGTATTCACTTATACCCAAAGGATGTTCAATCATTCTACAAGGACATTTGTTCAACTATGTTCATAACAGTATTATTTGTAATAGCCAGAACCTGGAAACAACCTAGATGCCCACTCAACTAAAGAATGGATAAAAAAGTATAGTACATTTACACAATGGAATACTACAGAGTGGCAAAAAACAATGATATCTTGAAATTTGCATGCAAATGAATGGAACTAGAAAAAAACATTCTAAGTGAGGTATCCCAGATCCAGAAAGATGAACATGGTATGTACTTCTTTTCCTTTTTCAATAGAAATTATGAAAGATATTTTCTCTTTAACTTCTTTCTCAGCAAATTTATCATGCATTGTAGGAAAGCAACTGATATTTGTATGTTGATACTGTATCCTCTTGCTTTGCTGAAACTGTTTATCAGATAAATGGTTTCTTGTATAGTTAGTCTTTAGGCCCATTTAAGGAGAGGGTCATACTGTATTCAAGTAAGGGTATCTGTGTTAAATTATTTGTCTTCTGCATCTAATACTTCAATCATAAACAAAGTGGAAAGAATAGATGCCCTTCCCTCAGTCCTAATGAAGAGAAAATGCTATCAGATTGTACCTCATTTAGTATAATGTTGGTTGCATTTATTATAAATATCATGCACTATATATGTTACTTCAATTCCTAGAATATTTAAGGGCTTATCATGAAGAGATGTTGAACTTTGTCAGAGGCCTTTTCAGCAATTATTGAGATGATCATTCAGAGGGTCAAATAGGTCTTTCACTTCCTTGGTTAGTGTTACCCCAAGATCTTTTATGTTATTTGTGGCTATTGTGAAAGGTGATGTTTCTCTGATTTCCCTCTCAGCTTCTTTATCCTTTGTGTATAGGAGGGCTGGTGTGGGACAATGGTCTGTATGCTGTCAATTATATTTTAAATAAACACTGATTGGCCAGTAGCCAGGCTGGAAGTTTAGACAGGACAACCAGACAGGAAGTTTGGGGGGGTCAAGGAGAACAGGAGAATTCTGGGAAGAAGGAAGCCCATTCCTCTGCAGTCCTGTCCCAGCCACAGAAGAAGCAAGATGTGACTGCCCCGTCGAATAAGGTACCAAGCCGCATGGCTAACACAGATACGAATAATGGGCTATTATAAGTTATAAGAGTTAATAAGA
This sequence comes from Ondatra zibethicus, assembly GCA_004026605.1. NCBI lineage: Eukaryota > Metazoa > Chordata > Mammalia > Rodentia > Cricetidae > Ondatra > Ondatra zibethicus. The sequence continues at coordinate 35,739 of PVIU01014002.1, read as the reverse complement.
AGCCTGAGCTAATGGGCCAATCAGCTTATAGTTAATGTAGACCTCTGTGTTATTTCTTTGGGACTTAACAATTGCAGGAACTGGGCAGGACAGAAACCTCTGTCAACAGATGGCTACTGATTTTTTTGAGTTGATCTTGTATCCTGCCACATCACTTATGTAGCAGGGAGAGCCTTGGACTTTCCACAGGGCACGGTGTCTTGCCCTCTCTTAGAATTGGAGAGGGGTGGTGTGGGAGGGTGTGTGGAGGGAGTACAAGGAGAGTGGAAGAAGGGGAGGGAGTGGGCCTTTGGAATGGTATTTTTTAAGTAATAAAATAATAATAAAAAGAGATGATAATGTGATTTCCAATTCTATATCATTTTATTGGTGTATTACATTTTTGAATAACATATATTGAACTAAACTTGCATCTTTGGGATGAAGACAACCTGATCATGATATACAAAATTTTTAATGAATTGTTAAATTTCATTTAAATTTACCTCATTGATATTTTTTTCTTAATCAGAAAATGTGTGCTTTGTTTTCTATTTCTGTGATAAGACACCGTGACTAAAGTAACTTAAGAAAGTTTAATTAGGCCATGTAAAGACAGAAGGTTAGAGTTCATAACCATCATGGTAGGGAGCATGGTAGCAGCCAGGCAGTCTTAGTAATGGGGCAGTAGCTGAGAGCTCACATCTTGATCCACAAGCAAGTGGCAGAGAGAGCTAATTGGGAATGATGAGGGCTTTCAAAGCCTCAAAGCCCACCCCCAATGACATACCTCCTCTAAGTAAACCATACTTCCTAATCCTTACCAAATAGTTTCATCAAATGGTGACCAAGCATTCAAATATATTAGCCAATGGGGGACATTATCGTTGGCTACCACAATGTACAAAGTTGTTTATAGGCTTCCTTCCCTCCTTCTCTCTCTCCCTCTTTGTTTCTCTCTCTCTTTCTTTCTTTCTTTCTTTCTTTCTTTCTTTCTTTCTTTCTTTCTTTCTTTCTTTCTTTCTTTCTTTCTTTTCTCCCATCCAGTTGCAATAGGGTAATGCTATATTAATAGAAAAAAACTAGTAGTGCTCTTTTTCATATTTTATAAAAGAGTTTTGGGGACTATCATGGTTTGAATTATAATGCACCCATAGACTTATATGTTTAGATACTTGGCCTCCAGTTCATGGAACTGCTTGAGGAGGATTAGACGGTGTGGCTTCATTGGAGGAGTTGTGTCACTGAGATCCTCATTTAAAATGTTTTCTTTTCTAAGTTGTCTTGGACATGGCAATTTTGTTTGCTTTTTGTTTTTGTTTACTAGCAACAGAAAAGTTAACTAAGGCAGAAGCTTTGATGCTAGTTAATTTTTAAATGTTTAGCAGAATTTGGCAGTGTATCTATTTGGCCCAAGGCTTTTATTGGTAAAAAAAAAAAAAAGGCTCTTTGCTATGGATCATTGTAGATCCATTTAAGCTGTTTATATCCTTTACATCTAATTTTGGCAAGTTATATGTGTCTAGGAATTTATCCATGGCCTCTAAATTTTCCAACTTTTTAAAATATGAATTTTCTACATTTTCATGGGGGCCAGATGGATTTCACTGATAGCTGTTGCAAAATCCCCCACCTTGTTTCCAATTCCATCAATCTAGTTTATTAGCTCTTTCTTTGATAAGTTAGGTTAATGTTTTGTTAATCCTGTTTGCTTTTCAAATAATTTTTTTCCTACTGAACTGTTTTTGTATTCTCATGACACAAAATCTTTGACAATCGTTACTTCTTTCTATCACTGAATAATAAATAACAAAGGATAATTTGAATGCTCCCTCCTTTTATCTCTGTGTCCTTTTATTTCTCCTCTAGATCTAACACTTCAAGCCTTAGTACAAGTGGAGAGAATGGATGCCTTCTCCAAATTCCCAGCCCAGAGAAGATGATTTCAGTTTTCTTCCCACTCAGTATAGTGTTGACTGCATGTTCTTTTTATTGCTGTTTGCTCAAGTGCTTTTATCATGAAGCAATTAATTTAATGCTCTGATATTTCTTATTTCACTCTATCTAATGAATCAAGGTATTTATTTAAGATATCCCTGATTTTTTAATGAAATCACTCACAGCTAAAAAAATATTACAATTTGAACTATCTCTGCTTTATATCAAATGTTCAGAGAAGTAATGTTTTCCTTTTATTTTGATTCTAGAGTGTTTTATTCTTCTACAATTTCCATTTCATATAGATTCATTTCTTCTTCCCAACAAGTCTTATTCTTACTACACTTGTGTGCATGTTGTTGTTGCTGTTTTTTGTGTATATATAACTGTGAGCCACTATGTTTACTTATGATTGCTTCATGAACATAGGTGGGAGGTACTATACATGAGAAAGGGAAATTTTCAGCAACCATTAACTGTAAAACTTTTCAGGAAAGTATGGACGAATGTAGTAAAATACTGTCTTCTAGATATGGCAGTGCCATATAGCTTTAGTAATTGAGAAAGTATAATGTTGGCACTGTGATAGACAAGGAAAATGATGTAACATTACAGAGTCCAGGAATAGAGACTATCAAACAAGGATGATCAAAGGATTTATTTGACCATTAATGAAAAATATATGTACTAAAAAATAAATGATGCTAGGAAATACTAGAAATACATGTGGAGGAAAAGGCAAATTAGATTCTCATTTCATACCACATATAAAATTAGCACAAGGGTGATGTTCTGGCTGGGGACATAGTTGAATGTATAACTCGTACAAGGTCCTGAATCCAGTCCCCAGCAAAACAGAAACAAAAGCAACAATAACAATAACCAAGGAGGGGGAGGGAGGGGCAATCTTGGAAGAGTGTGGTGAAATCGTAACACTGTATTCTTTTGAGGAGAATAAAACATAGCAGAAACAGTATAATGGTTATTCAAAAATATTTCAAACAGGAGATGGGTATGTATAGACGATAGAATCTGTGCTTAATACACATGAGGTCCTGCATTCGATTCCTCACACCAAAGGGTTTTAAAATACAAAAAAGAATTACCATATGATCCAGAATTTTTATTTCTCCTACTCCCCTCAACAAAGAAAGTATGATCTCAAGGAGACCTGCTATACTTATATTCATGAAAGTTTTATTCATAGCAGCTAAAATATGAAAAAAACATTGTAAGAGGTAGGAAGACTCATGTACAAATGGGCAAACACTCAAGATATTCCTTTGAAATAAGACAATCTCAGAAAGGCAGCATATCATTTAATTTACCTGAAAGATTTGGAATGTCCAAATGCCTGAGACAGGAAGAAGAAAGGAAGTTTTTAGGGGCTTGGGTGCAGGAGGAATATGAAGCAGCTGTTTAAAGTGCATAGAAGATTAATTTTACAGGGTGAGAAGATAGGTGATATCACTATAAACTGTACTTGATTAAATGTGTTTAGTATGTTTAGTTTTAAGGGCCTACATATTTTAGGCAAAATATTAATTTTTCTTAAAAATTTTGGTCTCAATTTCTATTATGTCAGTTCTGTTCTCTGGTAGATATTGCCCTAGGCTTCTAAGATGACTACCAAGATTACACCTGAGGAATTTGGCATTCTCTAAGCTGTTCCTCGGCTTGTGCCTACTCCTTTCTTCCTTCCTTCCTTTCTTCCTTCCTTTCTCCCTTCCTTCCTTCCTTCCTTTCTCCATCTTTCCCTCCCTCCCTCTTTCTTTCTTTCTTTCTTCCTTCCTTCCTTCCTTCCTTTCTTTCTTTCTAATAGCAGGAGAAAACACTTTGATATGATTGGCTTGGAATGATATTTCATAACATGTGCACATTGTGAAATAACAAAAATCCAGACCAGCCAGTGAGTGGTATCACATGCCTTTAGTTACAGCACTTGAAAGGAAGAGGCAGGCAAATCTCTTGAGTTCGTTGGACTACAGAGTGAATTACAAGACAGCCTGCGGTACACAGAAAAACTCTGTCTTGGAAAGAAAAATCCAAGCAGTTCTCTTCTTTTTTTTTATTTTTCCATTCAAAAATTGACCCTTCCTCCCCTTCTCCCATTCCTCCCCCCCTCCCCGCTTCCCCACTAACCCTCCTCCCTCCCCATCCCTGCCTAGGAAGGTGTGCATCCAAGTAAACTTGGGTCCCAAAAAGCCAATACATGCAGAAGAGACAGGTCCCAGTGCTATTATCAATGGCTTCTCAGTCCGTCCCCATTGGCAGCCACATTTAGAGAGTCTGGTTTGATCTCATGCTCGTTCAGTCCCTGTTCAGCTGGATTTGGTGAGATCCCATTAGATCAGGCACACTGTCTCAGTGGGTGGACCAACGACTCGCGGTCCTGACTTCCTTGCTCATCTTCTTCCTCCTTCTGCTCTTTAACTGGACCTTGAGAGCTCAGTCCATTGCTCTGATGAGGATGTGGGTCTCTGTCTCTATCTCCATAGATTGGACAAAATTTCTATGGTGATATTCAAGATATTCATCAGTGTGACTATGGGACAAGGCCAGTTCAGGCACCCTCTCCTCTGCTGCCCAAGGACCTAGCTGGGACATCCCCGTGGACACCTGGGATCCCCTCTAGAGCCAAGTCTCTTGCCCACCCTAAAATGGCTCCCTTAATGTAGATATCTTCTTCCCTGCTCCAATATCTGCCCTTCCTCCATCTCCACCCCCCCACTCCTCCAAGTTCTCCCCAGTCCTTCCCTTCTCCCTCATCATTCCCCCTCTCCTCTTCCCCCACCCCCACCCCACCCATACCCCAACTCCCATGCTCCCAACTTTTGCCCGGCTATCCTGTTTGCTTCCAATTTCCAGGAGGATCTATATATATGTTTATCTTTGGGTTCACCTTACTATTTGGCTTCTCTAGGGTTGTGAACTATAGGCTTAATATCCTTTGTTTATGGCTAGGGTCCACTAATGAGTGAGTATATACCATATTCATCTTTGGGGGTTTGGGTTATCTCACTAAGGATAGTGTTTCCTATTTCCGTCCATTTGCATGCAAAATTCAAGATGTCATTGTTTTTTTACCACTGAGTAGTATTCTAATGTGTATATATTCCACACTTCCTTTATCCATTCTTCCATTGAGGGGCACCTAGGTTGTTTCCAGGTTCTGGCTATTACAAATAATGCTGCTATGAGCATAGTTGAACAAATGCTTTTGTTGTATGATTGGGCTTCTCTTGGGTATATTCCCAAGAGTGGTATTGCTGGATCCTGAGGTAGGTGGATTCCCAATTTCCTGAGAAACCGCCACACTTATTTCCAAAGTGGTTGCACAAGTTTACGTTCCCACCAGCAATGGATGAGTGTTCCCTTGCTCCACATCCTCTCCAGCATAGGCTATCCTTGGTGTTTTTGATTTTAGCCATTCTGACAGGTCTAAGTTGGTATCTCAAAGTTGTTTTGATTTGCATTTCCCTGATCACTAAGGAAGTTGAACATGACCTTAAGTACCTTTTGGCCATTTGAAATTCTTCTGTTGAGAATTCTCTGTTCAGATCATTACCCCATTTTTAAATTAGGTTATTTAGAATTTTGAGTTCTTTATATATTTTGGAGATCAGACCTTTGACTGATATGGGGTTGGTGAAGATCTCCCATTCAGTAGGATGTGTTTTTGTCTTAATGACTGTGTCCTTTGCTTTACAGAAGCTTCTCAGTTTCAGGAGGTCCGATTTATTCATTGTTGCTCTTATTGTCTGTGCCACTGGGGTTTTACATAGGAAATGGTCTCCTGTGCCCATGTATTGCAGGCTACTTCCCACTTTCTCTTCTATCAGGTTCAGTGTGATCAAATTTATATTGAGGTCTTTAATCCATTTGGACTTGAGTTTTGTGCATGGTGATAGATATAGATCTTTTCATTCTTCTACAGGTTGACATCCAGTTATGCCAACACCGTTTGTTAAAGATGCTTTCTTTCTTCCACTGTATAATTTTAGCTTCTTTGTCAAATATGAGGTGTTCATAGGTTTGTGGATTAATATCTGGGTCTTCGATTCGATTCCATTGGTCAACATATCTGTTTTTATGCCAATACCAAGCTGTTTTCATTACTGTAGCTCTGTAATAGAATTTGAAGTCAGGGATGGTAATGCCTCCAGAAGTGCTTTTATTTTATAGGATTGTTTGGCTATCCTGGGATTTTGTTTTTCCATATAAAGTTGATTATTGTTCTCTCAATGTCTGTGAAGAATTTTGTTGGGATTTTAATGGGGATTGCATTGAATCTATAGATTGCTTTTGGTAGAATTGCCATTTTTACTATGTTGATCCTACCAATCCAAGAGCATGGGAGATCCTTCCATTTTCTGGTATCCTCTTCAATTTCTTTCTTCAAAGACTAAAAGTTCTTGTCAAATAGATCTTTCACTTCCTTGGTTAGAGTTACCCTAAGATAATTTATGCTATTTGTGGCTATTGTGAAAGGTGATGTTTCTCTGATTTCCCTCTCTGCTTCTTTATTCTTTGTGTACAGGAGGGCTACTGATTTTTTTGAGTTGACCTTGTATCCTGCCACATTACTGAAGGTGTTTATCCACATTACTGTAGGAGTTCTTTGGTAGAGTTTTTGGGGTCACTTATGTACACTATCATATCATCTGCAAATAACGAATGTTTGACTTCTTCTTTTCCAATTCGAATCCCCTTGATCTCCTTAAGTTGTCTAATTGCTATTCCTAGAACTTGTTGATTTTCTCAAGGAACCAGCTCTTTGTTTCATTGATTCTTTGGATTGTTTTCTGTGTCTCTATTTTGTTGATTTCAGCCCTCAGTTTGATTATTTCCAGTCTTCTACTCCTCCTGGGTGAGTCTGCTTCTTTTTTTCTAGCGCTTTCAGCTGTGCTGTTAAGTCACTAATGTGAACTTTCTCCATTTTCTTCTTTTCATAGTTTCCCACAAGTTTGGGTATGTTTTGTCTTTATTTTCGTTTAATTCAAGGAAGACTTTAATTTCTTTATTTCTTGCTTGACCCATGGGTGGTTCAGTAGTTTACTGTTCAGTTTCCATGAGTTTGTAGGCTTTCTGGGGGTAGAATTGTTGTTGAATTTTAACTTTATTCCATGGTGATCTGATAATACACAGGTGGTTATTCCAATTTTTTTGTATCTGTGGATGTTTGCTTTGTTACCGAGTATGTAATGAATTTTCGAGAAGGTTTCATGAAGAAGGTATATTCTTTCCTGTTTGGGTGGAATGTTCTATAGATGTTTATTAAGTCCATTTGATTCATTACATCTGTTAGTTAGTGATTTCTTCATTACCTCTATTTCATTTTTCAATTCTTGAACTTTTCCCATTACCTGGTTGATTGCTTTTTCTTTGTTTTCTTGGGTATCTTTGAGAGCTTTATTCATTTCTTCTACCTTTTTATTTGTCTTCTCCATTTCTTTAAAGGAGTTTTTCACATCCTGTTTCAGGGCCTCTATTATTTTCAAAATGTTATGTTTAAAGTCGATTTCTTCTACTTCTTTTGGAATAGGGTGTTCAAGTCTTCTTGTTGAGTGATCACTGGATTCTGGTGTTGTCATGTTGCTTTTCAGGTTGTTGGAGGAATTCTTGCATTAGTGCCTGCCCATCTCTTCCTTCAAATGCAGCCAGGAGAGTCTTGTCATCTTGATCCAATCTTTGCTGTGACTGACTTTGTACTTGGGGAATTTTCTTGGTCTGCCCTCTCTTGGGGCTCCTCTACACTGGAGCCGGTTGTGCTGGTGGATCTAAGGATCTGGAAGATGGAAAGGAGTATCCTCTGGCTGGATTTCTTCAGTGCAGGAGCAGGATCTGTTCCTGGGCCAAGGACCCTGCAGACAAAAGGGCGAACTTGGGGGAGGGGAGGGCAGGGTCGTGTGGGACAAAGAAACCCCTGCAGCAGGAGCTGGACAGCAGTTCTCTTCATAACTCCTTTGTGTTTCAGCCTCTAAGCTCCTCTCTTTCCATTCTCCACAGTATCTGTAACATGAATTACATCTATACCAGGTACCCATTATCCCGTCCCCCTCCAAGCCTATAGGAATCACTATTCTACCTCCAGATCAACTAGTTTTAGCTTCTATTACAGAAAGCATGCAGTGTTCACCTTTGGGGGTTTGATTTATTTCACTAGGATCCAGCAACTCTACATTGTGGCAAAGGCAGAGTTTCATTATTTGTTATGAATGATATCTAATCATGTTTATATCCCACAGCTTCTCAGTATTCACTGATGGATACTTAAGCTGACTCCCTGTTCTGGCTATTGTGACTGGCACTAATAACATTGAAAATCAGGTGTCTAATCAATGTATATTGGTGTCACTTCCTCCAGGAATATGCCTACTAAAAGAACTATAGATCATACGGGTGTTTGTTTTCTGTATCCTTGAGAAACTTCCATGCTTTTCCTATAATGACCAAACAAATGTATATTCCTACCTATGAGACTGCCCATTTATTTACATCCTTGCCTGCATTATGTGTGTGTTGAAAAATTTATTTTGTCTTTAATTGTGTATGTGGAGGATGGTGGCTTGTTCATGTGTGTGCTGGTTCCTGTAGAAGCAGATGTGTCACCTGGGTCTGGAATAGAGGTGGTTGTGAACTGCCTTGTACAGGCGCTGGGAATAGAGCATGTGCTCTATTTTTTTATTTTTAACTATTTCTTATTATTTATTTTTTGCTTCTGAGTTTTTTAGTTCCTTATATATCCTGGTATATATGTAACTTACAGGTACAGTTCATAAATAATTTTTCTCCATATGGTATTTAATATACATTTTAAGATTCTTTTTTCTATTTTATCAATTCAATTATTTGTTTTTTATTGTTTTCATTGAGCTATATATTTTTCTCCACTCTCCTCCCTTCCTCTCCCCTCCCCTTCAACTCTCTCCCAAGGTCCCTATGCTCCTGATTTACTCAGGAGATCTTGTCTTTTTCTACATCCCATGTCTGTCTCTCTTAGGGTCCTCATTGTCATCTAGGTTCTCTGGGATTGTGATTTGTAGGCTGATTTTTTTCTTTGCTTTATGTCTAAAAGCCACTTATGAGTGAGTACATATGATATCTGTCTTTCTGGGTCAGGGTTACCTCACTCAAGATGATGTTTTCTAGATCCATCCATTTGTCTGCCAATTTCAAGATGTCATTATTTTTTTCTGCTGTCTAGTGCTCCATTGTGTAAATGTACCTCATTTTCCTTATCTATTCTTTGGTCCAGTGGCATTTAGGTTGTTTTCAAGTTCTGACTATGACTGTTATTCTCTAAAGCAGCAGGTGACCCAAAGGCCACAGTGCATTTCCCAAGGGGTGTGGTTCCCTGAGGGGCAGCCGAGGGCAGCGGCCAGTGGTGGGCCATAAGGGCCAGCCAGTCCCATCACCCGAGGCCTTGGCGGATCCCAGGCAAGGCGGTGGTAGGTGAGAGAAGGACACGCCCATGCAGAGAGAGTTTGGATATCGAGTTTATTTAGTGGGTTGTGAAAGGGAAGGGGAAGGTGGAGAGAGGGGGAAGAGAGAGAAGCCATAGCTACCTCTTTAGAAGAGGGATAGGAAGAGAGAGAGAAAGCACAGGCATTATGAGGCAGAAGATCTGCTTGCCTTGGTGGAAGGGAAGGAGTGGGCAGGGCTTGTCTCTTAAAGGGACAGGGTACCCAAATGACAGGACAAGCCAGCAGCAGATCATAACAATGACAAACAATGCTGCTATGAACATAGTTGAGCACATGTCCTTGTGGTATAATTGAGCATCTTTTTTGGTATATACCCAAAAGTGGTATTGCTGGGTCTTGAGGTAGGTTGTGTCCTAATTTTATGAGATCGCCATACTGATATCCAAAGCAGCTGTACCAGTTTGCACTCCCACCAGCAATGCAGGAGTGTTCCTTTTATCCCATATCCTCTCCAACATAAGCTGTCATCAAAGTTTTTAATATTGGCCATTCTGACAGGTGATGCAATCTCAGAATTGTTATCATTTGCATTTCTCTGATGGCTAAAAATGTTGAACTTTTCCTAAAGTGTCTATCAGCCATTTTAGAATCATCTGTTTAGAGTTCTCTGTGTAGGTTTGTATCCCATTTTTTTTGGATTATTTGTTCTTTTGATGATCAATTTCTTGAGTTCTTTGTATATTTTGGAGATCAGTTCTCTGTCCATTGTGGGGTTGCTGAAGAAATTTTTCCATTCTATAGGCTGCCATTTTGTCTTATTTATAGAAGCTTCTCAGTTTCAGGAGGTCTCATTTATTAATTGTTAATCTCAGTGTCTGTGCTATTGGGGTTATATTTAGGAAGCAGTCTCCTGTGCCAATGTGTCTAAGTTTCACAGTGAGCATTCTTAACTTTTTAGTCATCTCTTCAGTCCCTATTTTCTTTCTCCATAATAGACTATCATATAATATCATTGCGGTTTTGATACGTGTGATAGCCAATGACATTAACTATTTTTTATTGTTTTTATTGAGCTATATATTTTTGTCCATTCCTCTCCCTTCCTCTCCTCTCCCCTGCTACCCTCTCCAATAACCCCCACACTCCCAATTTACTCAGGAGTGTTGGGGGTCTTGAGAACCAGTCTCAGTACCCCCTCAGGGCTCAGAATTGGATATCTAAGGCAGGTGAGGATCTGAAGGTAAGACATTAACTCAAATATGTTTCTTCTGCATGTTCTTTGTTTTTCATGTGAGGGGCAAAAGTGAAATAAAGGGGCATGGAGAAGAAGAGCAAGGAGAAGAAAAAGAGTAAGGAGAAGAAAGAGTAAGGAGAAGATGTTGAAGAAGTGGCGAGGAGTAGAAGAAAAATAAGGGAAAGGATAAGAAGAAGAAAGAAGAAGCAGAAGAAGAACAAGGGATGATCTCCATGGGGTTTCTAGTTTTTACAGACACAGTTGGAAAACTCCATCAGCAAGGGCAATGATTATGCATATCAAGGTCACAAAATGGGCAGCTAGAACCTGACAAAGTGGTGCTCCAGAACAGGTGACACCACCCATGAAAGAACCAGCATTCAAGGTGAAGTACCTGATATTCCAAACCATTAGATAAAGTTGCTAAACATCCCTGAATCCTGGATTTACACTTTCTCCTTATCCAATCTCCTTTGTGATAACCAGCTTTGGGGACACCCAGATTTGTTTGTTAGCAAAGGTAGGACATTCTGCCTTCCTGCTTTGTGCCTGTCTTCTCTAGAAATTTCTATGTAGTCTGTTAGCAGGTAATTTTGTGGGATTGACTCTATGTAAATTTGACTATTAGAATAAAGAGTGAATGCTATTGCTTTAGGGCCTCAAGGTGTGGTGAAATGGAGTAAAGTCATTCCATTGCCCACACAGAAGAAGTTATACTACTAAGGTGGTTTGGGAATGAATCCCATTTTGAAAGGAAGAAACACGGTTTCACAACAGTTTTACAGATATGACAGTAACTTTTCTAAAAGACAACTGTTCCTGCAGCTCTGCAAAATAAATTGCCCTATAAATTGTACACTTGTGGGTCTGTCTTTATGAATCTGTAAGCTGTACATTTACTGTATAGTCCTGTGGGTGCCAACACAGGAGATCTTGTCTTTTTCTCCTTCCTATGTTGATCCACATATATCTCTCTTAGGGTCCTTTCTGTTGTCTTGGTTCTCTGAGGTATGGGCCATAGGCGTTTTTTTTTTTTGTTTTGTTTTTGTTTTTTTACTTTATGTCTAAAAGACACTTGTGAGTCAGTACAGTTTTTTTTTTTTGTTCAAACTGCTTCCTGCATTTTGTTGGGCGAAGTAATTTTAGGGTTTACGAAGACCTTTGGGGGGTCTTGTTCCATCAAACTGCATTAACCTGCCCAAGGAATCCACAGGTTTCCATCCTCTGTGGAAACAAAAGCAGAACTTTTTTTTCCCAAAGCAACATATCCTTAGACCCAAATTTTGAAGTCAAGATTTCTTTATGTTGGTTTAACTTAGCAGCCCCCAGAATGAAATGTTTCTCTGCAGTCAAAAAATTCAAAGAAAACACAATAATATACATAATCCAGACTCTTTATGTGTAATTTATCTTTACCTGACTTATTTTTTTTTACTTCTTTCATCTATAACTGTCTGTACTCTTTTATATTACTTTTACTGTCTCTTTAAGGACTTTGTTTTTATCAGTCTACCTGAGCTAATGGGAGCTCATCAACTCCAGCTGGACAGGAAAGGAAACAGCATAGGACCAGACTGGTCCCTCTGAATGTGGGTGACCTTTGTATGGCTGGGGCAGACTACGGGGCCTCGGGCAGTGGCCCCAGGATTTATCTCTACTGCGTGTATTGGCTTTTTTGGAACCTATTCTCTTTGGATGGATACCTTGCTCAGCCTAGATATAGTAGGGAGGGCCTTGAACCTTCCCCAAAGGAATGTGTCTTATGCTCTCTGAGATGGGGGTGGGGTCGGGGAGTTAGGTAGAGGGAATGGGAGGAGGGGAGGGAGTGGGAATGGTATGTAAAATAAAAAAGATTGTTTTCTTTTTAAAATAAGTTTTTAAAAAATGAAAAAAATTAAAAAAACAAACAATAATAACAATGAAAAGAAACAGTGAGTGCAGGACCTCTTTCTGTCACTTAGCTTGCTTTCAGTAACCTGTTCCCCATGCTGGATTACCTAGTCCTGGCTTGACATAAGGGAAGAAGCTCAGTCCTGCCTCAGCTTGATGTGTGGCTTTGTGCATGGGAGGCTTGTCATTTTCTAAATGGAGATAGAAGAAGAGTGGATGGAGAGAGGAGTAGATGGGAAAGGGGAGGGGACAGGAGGAGAGGAGGAAGGGAAACTGATTGGTATGTTAAAAAATAGAAAAAAAGTTATTTGAATTTAAAAAAACTACAAGAAAAAAATGCTTTCCTCCCCCCACCAAAGACTTTTATTTTTTAAGCCATTTACTTTTTCTATATAATTGTCTATACTCTTTTTCTTCTTTCTCCCAAGTCTATGCGCATTTTAAAATCATACTATGACCCATTTAGGGGTTTGTTTTTGTCTGAATCTGTCTCTATTGCATATCTGTAATCATTTTCTGACCAGAAGTACCTTTAAAATGGTAAGCATCTTGGTCTCAGTGCCCCGGATGATGGATCCACCTTTCTTGACCTTTTAGTGTGGTGGAGATATGTTTGCTGCCAGCTCTGCAACCCATGCTCATTGCTCCAGGGACACAGCAGATCTATGTCACCATTAAATAATTTGTAGCATTCAGCTCACAAACCCCATTTAAATGCAGGACCTCCCAAAAGAAGCAGAGATTGTGCTGCCAGCACAAACCAGGAAGCCCTTTCATAAGAAGTTGTGTCTCTGCTTGCCACCAGCAAATAGAGCAAATCTGAAAAAAAAAAATACAGTTACCAAAAAGTCATGTTTAACTTTTTGTTTTATGTCTAGAATCCCTTTTAAGCTCTCTCAGGTTTTATGTAGATGTAGTTGCCCCATGCTGGTCATCATTTTATAAGCAGAGACCATTTGTTTCTTGGCTGCTCTGACCCCAATAATCATGCAGAAACTATATTAATTACAACACTGCTTGGCCAATAGCTTAGGTATTTACTGGCTACGTCTTATATCTTAAATTAACCCATTTCTATTAATCTGAGTATCACCATGAGTCTTTGTCCTACCAGTAAAAGTTCTGGGTGTCTCTCTCCTTTGGCAGCTATATGGTGTCACTCTGACTCTGACTAGTTTCTCTCTGTATCTCTGTTCACTTTCCTGCCTGGCTTTACTCAGCTAAGACATTAGCCTAAACAGCTTTATTCATTAGCCAATAAAAACAACACATATATAGAAGGACTTTCCACCTCAAATTACTTCACTCAATATGTTTTTTTCTAGTTCCATTCATTTGCCTGCAAATTTCAAGATGTCATTATTTTTTACCTTTGTGTAGTACTCCATTGTGTAAATGTAATGAACTTGTTAGCAATTTGTATTTCTTCTTTCAAGAAATGTCTGTTGTCCTTTTAAAATTCTATTATTTATGTGTATGTTGCTCTTTAATTGAGCTTTTTATATGTTCTCAATATCAATGCCTTATAAGAGGAGTTGTTTGGAAATGCTTTGTCCTACTCAGCAAGTTGTCACTTTATTCTGTCTCTTGCTCCCTTCACTGTGCAGAAACTTTAGTTTGATATAATCCCTTTTGTCTATTTTTGTTTCTGTTGAATGTGATTTTTTTTCTGGGGAGGGTCTTATTTCAAAGTCATTGTGGTGGTTTAGATAAGAATCACCTGCATAGGCTCATAGATTCGAATGCTTAGTTACCAGGTAGTGGCACTGTTTGAAAGGAATAGGAGGTATAGCCCTGTTGGAATAGTGTGGCCTCGATGGAGAAGATGTGGCCTTGCTGGAAGACGTGTGGTGGGCTTTGAGGTTTCATAAGCCCAGTATCTATCTCTGCTTACTGCCTGCAGATTGGGATGCCAAACTCTCAGGTCCTCTCCAGCACCATGTCTGTCTGCATGCCACCATGCTCCCTGCCATGACAATAATGGACTGAACCTCTGAAACTGCAAGCCAGCCTCAATTAAATGCTTTCTTTTATAAGAGTTGCCATGGTCATGGTGTTTCTTCATAATGACTAAGATAGTCATTAACATCCAGAAACCAAAGTATTTCTTCTATCTTTTTCTGTAGTAATTTCATAGATTCAAGATTTACACTTACATCACTGAAGAATTTAGAGTTGGTTTTTGAACTGAGAGAGAGAAAGTGGCTATTTTTTCAAGTTTTTCTAGCATTGAATAATTTCTACTTTCTTTGACGTAAGATTTTTATCTCTGGGTTAGATATTTTCTCACTTGGCATGTCTATCTTTATGTTACTCTTCTACTGCTTTAGTTGCTGTGTCTGTGAAGCATATTTTGAATTTATATTTTGTAGTGTTCTCTGCCAGTCCTTCCTTCAGTGTTTGCATCAAAGAGATCATTTGTTTCCTTGGTTTAACTTAACCCTAGGCACTTAAGTAATTTTTTTCTCGATATTATATGTGAGGTTGTTCTTTTATTTTCCTTTTCAGCAACCTTTTCAAAGTGTACAGAAAGATATTGCTGCTTGAGTGTTGATTTTGTGTCCTAGAACTTTACTACTTCTTCAGATCTAATATTTTTTTAAATGGAATCCTTAAATTTTTTTCATAGTTAAAATTCCAGCATAGGTACTTCTTGGCCTCACACTTCCACTTGCTCTTACTTTATTGCCGTGAGAGTCCCAGCACTCTCCTGGATACTGATGCTGTGCTGTAAGATTCCTATCACATGTGGCCTTCACTTTGTTCAAGTGCATGCATTCCTTTGTATTTACTATCTTTAGAATTTTGACCATGAAGGGAAATTGACTCATTTTTCCTGAGTCTAGGTCATCTCACCTAATATAATACCTTCCAGATCGTTCCATTTTCTTACAAGTTTCATTTTCTTTATAGAAATCATATTCTGTAGTCATTAAATTTAATTATAGTTTAGGAAAAAATGAATGAATAGCTTTCTCTAAAAAATCTGTGACAGTGTGAACTACAGTTATTTGGAGGAAAAACACCACTAACTTAAACAAGCCTACATTTTTTTTTACTTGTTTTACAGAAGGTCCTATCCTATTTCTAATGTTATAGAAAAGACATGTATGCCTCCAAATTGGCTGAAAACACAAACAGAAAGAAGCTGAACAGCTAAGAGACACAGTAGGCCTCAAGAGAAACTTTCAGAGATACCCCCAGTGTCAACAAAAACCATCTGTCTGGGATTTGAAGTTCTCCAGTCATCTCAGTCCCACTCTGTGTTTATGAATATGTGTGAGGTGAGAATAACCAAACTTCCCTTTTGTCAGCAGAGATGGTTGTGACTCTCGGCAGCTCCTTAGTACTTCTCCTGAATGGTGCCCATTGCTTCTTCAGAGCAAAGTGAATTACTTCTGATGACGTCTCTGTGATCTGTGCCATTGACTCTCTCTAAACACTGAGAACCATGGTGCAATGCATGGGGCCCCATCCATCATGGCATCCAGATAGGCATTTGTTCTATATTTCCCCAGTGCAGAGGCACATCCTGTCAATCTTCTTGACAGAGCTACCATTTTTGTTTTGTCCAATAAAGGTGAAGGCCATTTTGAACTTTTGAGTTGTGAGGTCAAAAATAACAAGCACCTTGAACATATAACTGTGGATGCTTTTTTGTGGCCTTGGAATTTGCACTTTTGCTCTACATTTGGTGTCTAAACCCCTGAACATCCAGGAGAATTCTGGAAGCAAAAACTCACTGTAACCATCACACTTTTGAGCTGCAGCAGCTGAAGCATATCTTTCAGCCTTTGGTTAGCCAATGGAAAGGAAGCCATGTCATCTGCTAACAGGGTGGGCCTGACTTTGTGAGAGGCAAGGTACCAATGTGGTCAGTGGGAGACCAGGAAGGATGCAGTGGGATATGCAATGGCTCATCAGCTCCATTACTGACTTTTCCTCATACACTGCCAGCTTCTCCCTCCATTTCCCTTTCTGCAGATGGTAATATCTGTCAATCACGTGGTTTTACTCTTTATTATACTATTGTATTATATTATGTTTATTAACATGTATGTCAACTGTTTCTTAATTCCTTCCATTATCCAGTTGACTATGGCATACAATCATTTCATATGCAGTAAAATTTGATTTTCTGACTTTGAACTCATTCATCAGCCTCTCATGTAGAGAGTACTAGGAAAATTGGCAGATACACAGCAGAATGTAACAATTGTGTGACAATTTTTCTTGATATGTTCATCAGACATACTGACCTGTAATTTTATATCCCTCCCTCCCTGCCTCTTTCCCTTTCTCTTTTTCTGTCCCTTCAGTTTTTGTGTACTGTGTCTTAAATGGTGATGTTGTTTTTGTTTGTATGAAATATGTCACTGAGTCTTAAATGTATCCATCCAGGCTATATCTTCTAATTAAGGAATTTAATCCATTTGTAGTCAAGGTTACCATTGACAAGTAAAGATTTGCCCCTGCACTGAATTTCTTCTGGTTCTTTTGCATTCCTTTGTTGGTGCCTTTTCTCTACCCCCCCCCCAAGTGTTCAGCCTAGTGGTCGTGCACCGTCCCATCTGCCCTTTCTTCTTCCTCTTGGAAGGTTCGTTCCCTTCTCTTCCCCTCCTAGTTTACCCTGTTTTCTGCCTGTCTGTAAGGTTCTGTTGGAAAGTTTGTGTTAAGGATCCAGGTATACAGGACTTGATGCTTTTCTCTTGCTGTTTTAGGACCTACCTTGCTTGTATTTCTGACAGTTTAACTATAATAGACCTTCACTGGCAGCTTTTCTGATTTCATGTTTTTTGAGTATTTTGAGCCTCAAGGGCCAGATTATTTCTATTTTCTCAAGACACAAAGTCTTTGTTACTGTTTCCTTAAAGAGTTTCTATGCTTTTCTTCCTCCTCCCTTTTTTTTTCTTCCTGAAAAGCTTGCTCTGGGATGTTCGTTGATCACTGGCTTCAGCAGGGGCTCAGCTTCAACCCTGGTGGTATTGCTATACCACCGCTCACTTTTTCAGCACACAGCCACAGAAGCTTCTGCCTCCACTGATATTTACATTGTATGTTTTTATCAATAATTTTTCTTCAGATCATCAAATTTCATTTTTATGGTGATTTTGTTATGTATAAAATGTATTCAGGCTGTTGAAAAATCATTTTTCCTATCACAATTTACTTTTATATCATTTTTGTTGTTGTTGTGAGCCAGCCTCTTGCTATGTAACCCTTGCAGGCCTGGAACTCACTGTTTACCACAGGTTGGTCAGAAAGTCATTACCCTTTTGCCTTGGTCCCTTGAACACTATTGCTTTTATTCTATGTTCAATGCAATTGCTGATATAGTTCTTTCAAAACTACCGTATTTTAGTTTACAATGCCATGATAAAATACTGCAAAGTCGGGAAATTATAAACAGTATTTTCTTCATATGTCTGGAGGCAGGGAGTTGGTCAATATCTAGAGTCCTATGAATGCGTTTGGTGCAGGCTTGCTCTTTGTCATACATGGAGCTTTGGTTGCACGCTCATGTGGCTCAGGAAAGAAAAGGAAAAGGCTCCCTTAAGCCTTTTATGAGGACATTTCATGGCCTAGTCTTTTTTTTTATTTTTGAGATATAGTGGATAGAACTTAGGGCCTCACATATACTAGGCAAGCATTTTACCAATGAGTTACATCCCTAGGCTATAAAGTGATCCTTTAAAGGTTATACTTTTTAAAATTATTGCATTTGGGATTAAATTTAAACATGAACTTTAGAGGTACACAGCATTCTCAACATTATATACCATCTTCTTTTATTCCATTCGTTTTATATAATTTCTCTATTACCTGTCTTAGATATAGACATAAATGATATAGATATATAAATATCAACTGGTGAAAATATAGGTGGTTGCCACTAAGTTTGGTGACTGAGTTTGCTTCCTGGGACCCACATGATGGAAAGAAAGAACTGACTTCCATAAATTTTCCTATGACCTGCATACATGTACTGTGGCATGTGCACATGTGCATGCACACAGGTACCATGTTAACATGCATGGTCATATATTCAGCCATACATACACACTCCACAAACTCATACACACACACTAAACAAACACTAAAAATTGTCTCATCAATGTTTTTTGTTTTTTAAGGTATGTGTTTATATAAATAATCTTTCTGTGATTTAAAGCTACATATATGAGTCTCTTGCCCTTCATGGTAGGACCATCACAGATATCCCTTCTATATTTGTTATATAGTCTGGAAAACATTTGTGTTATTTTCTTAAACTATTATGTCATTGGCATTTTATTTCTATATTTTTCTTGAGGTACTTTCTGCTATTCAGTATTTCTCTGCTTCTATCTTGTTTCAGCCTATTTTAGTCTGAATTGCTTCCTCTGGTATTTCTTAATAGATGTGCTGATAATTTTCTCAACCTTTGTCTTCAAATGATCCATTTCACTTTCATTTTGAATATTTTTTAAATATAAAAATTTAAATCATTTTTTCCTTTCAGTTTATTTTTAAAATAATTTCATATATATATGTATGTAAATGTGTGTGCCTGAGTTTATGTGCCCTACATACATAGAGAAGGCAAAAGAGGACATCAGATCACTTGGTTTAGAGTCACAGACAATTGTGACTTACATGAGTGCTGGCAACTGAATTCAGGTCTGCTGTTCTCTGAGCCATCTTCCCAGTGTCCCCTTTAAGTCCTTGCTGATGTCATTTAATTGTCTCCTGATGCCACTGATTACTTTGAAAAGGTAGTGGTCAGTTTCTTGGTTACACCTTGAATGCAATCATTCCTGGTCTATACCTTCTTTCGTGAAAGCCTTTTGATTTTTTTCTTTTGGCAATTTTACTATCACATGTTTATTGATTGTTTTCTTAGTGTTTCCTGATTCGGAGATTCTTGAGGTCCAAGAATCTGTAGTTTCATGCCTTTCATCTGTTTAGGAAGTTTCTGTACATTAAATGTCTGACAGAGTTTCTCTCAGATATGTTTCTCTTGCACTTAGTCCCTAAGCCCCTGCAGTAAGCAGTGCCAGCCCTTCATGCTGAGACTCCTCTCCCTACCTGAGTTCATGTCTTCTGCCATCTCTTACCCAGTCAATGCAATGCTACTGTAGTATATTGTACTTTCCCAGTGTCGTAATATCAGTTTGCTTATTTGTATAGAGAATTATTTTCCCTGTTTTTTATTAGCTTTCCTTCCTCCACCACTCCTTTTCCCACTCTTCAGCTTGAGAGGGTGACATCCTTATATCATTTTGAATGCACTCAAACTCATGTTTCTTCTGCTGCAGACTCGTAAGTGGCTGAGATTGTAGGTGCTGCCTGAATCTAGAGGAGACAATTGTGGTTCTCAACATGTGGGTTGTAACCCTTTTGGGGTCAAGCAATTCTTTCACAGGGGTTGCCTAAGACTATCAAAAATCACAGATATTTACATTATGATTCATAATGGTAGCAAAGTTACAGTTAAGAAGTAACAACAAAATTAATTTTATAGTTGGGGTCACCACAACAAGAGGAGCTGTATTAAAGGGTCGCAGCTTTAGGAAGGTTGAGAACCACTGCTCTAATATTAATGATTAAAAATTTTCTTTTTCTTATACATTTTACCTTACTTTTTAATTATTTAAAATTAATTTATTTTAAAACTGTTATATGTTAATTACCTATCACCTTGATCATCTCTCTGCTTCTATTTTCTTCTTTTTTCTTTAGTTTTCAGCAACAATTTTCTGCTTCTTTGTCCTACAAGTTTTTATTGCGTGCTAGAAATTGTGCAACAGCACAGACCGCCATGGTGTTAATTGTTTCCAGGGCCAGTTAGTTCTCCTTTCCTGTTATGCAGGAGCTGAGTGGGACTGATTGCTGCAGTTCACCCATGGATGAAATCAACTTCTGGTTTCAGCTGTCTTGAGGACAGTTCCTGTGTTTGGGTTTGGAATAGGCTCCTTTCTCTTTATGAATTATTCTCCCAACATTGTGGTACTACGGGCAACTTTAGTGTGTTTGCTTTCCTGTTTAAGGCTCCTTTCACGCTTCTACCCAGCCCAGAACTTAGTAGCTTCCCACAAGGGAAGCAAGTCCTATGTTCGGAGCTGACCTCTTTTCTAGTCTGTCCCATAGCTTTTTAAAATTGTATTTCACTCATAAGTCATTTTTTTAAAAAATCTCTCAGAATGCTTGTCCTGTTCTGCTTCATATAATGGACGCCGTCCATCTCTATTCCCTCTTATATGACAAATATTAACTTTCTTATTGATAGAGCCATTTGGCAGCTGCCTCCTCCTCCTCTTCCTCTTCTTCTTCTGCTTCTTTTTCTCCTTCCCTCTCTTACTCTCCCCCTCTCCTCCTCTTCCTTCCTACCCATTTCCTCATGTATGTGGTATGTTCATGTGTATTTGTGGGCACATGCATTAAAAAAACCAGAGTACAAATTTGGGTGTTGTTTCTTAGATGCCATTTAGATGTTATACACATTATTTTTTTGAAACAAGGTCTTTTATTAGCCTGGGCTTTATGAGGTATATATAGAAGCCTGGCCAGGGAGCCTCATGAATACACCTGTCTCTACCAGGGTTTATATAAATTCTGGGGATTGAACTCAGGTCTTTTTGCTTGCAAGATAAACACTTTATTGACCAAATTACAATCCCCAACCCCATTTTACTTTTTTCTACCCTTTATATGATCTAATAAATAAGTAGATATTTAATAATTATTTATCAAATTTAGATATCTATTAGCTTAAATGTCTGTGGGCATATTAGATCCTATAATAGCTCTTCAGTAGACAGCATCTGCATCCACAGAAGCTTATTTAAATTTTGGTTTCTGGGCTTCACCAAGAATCTCATTTAATTAGATCTAGGTTAAAGTTAGGGTTCTGCATTTCTGCCAGTGACCTTGAGGATTTCTTCAGAAAAAGGTAGTCCTTGGTCTCACTTTGGAAAAGCAGTATTACTAGCTTTGGCAATGTGCCATGGTCCATGCCAGGATGTTTTTCCACTGCAATTTCTTGAAGACATAAAGTATTGAGTTACATATAGAGCATGATAGAAACTAATTCAAAACTGTATTGAATAGAGGTTTAAAATGTGGGTGCTCATCTTCAGAATTCAAAGTTTCATAAAAATAATGAAATACAGGGTTAGAGGTGTTGCTCGGTAGCAAGGTGCCATCTTTGGTTTGATCCCCAGCAATGAGAAATTGTGAAACACACATTGATAACCTCAGAGATATTTCTAGAACATCATCAAATGTTGCCAGTTGGGAGAAAACACTGAAACATGTGAGAGATCCGGTAACTGGAACGAATTCAAAAGGATTTGTAGCTGTAGTGGTCGCGAAAGCGGAGAAGTTGTGTGAGTTGAAGAGAGAACTTGAACAAAAAGTACGAAGGAGCTAACATGTCTTTATCCTTTGTTTTAGAGGAATGAACAGATGCAAAAATGTCTTGCCATTCTTCCAGGAAGCTTGGCCTCTGCATTCAGGGTGAGAGTGCATTACCAAGCTCCATCTAATGATAGTATGTGCTGGTTCACCACAGAACACAATAAATGCCTTTACTCTAATTCTTAAAAATTCAACAGATACAGTCAACCTCTGCCACTCAACTAACATTCTGTTGCTAAGCAGTTGTATCCAAGCCTAGATTGTGTGTGATCTCTGTATCAATTTGTTTCGGATGCTATTTTGCAGCTGCCTTGCTTCTGTACATCACACATACTTGTGTGCAATCATCACATTTGTTCTCACGCATGTCCCAGACAGCTGACTTCTGGCGTGGTGAATTTTGCTGTCTGACACGGGTGGAGTGACTGCATTTCAAAACCTGAATGATACTCTGACTTCAAACTGTTAGGTTGAGGGACTTTGAGAGAGGAGAATTCCATTACCTGTCCTGCATAAACACCTGAAGTCCTCTGAGATATAGGGAACCATGCACTCCTTCTTATTTTCAGTTATTTCTACCTTTGCTTTACACCAATAATCCAGCCTTACAATTTCTCTGTAAACTAAATGGTAGAAACTGTTCTAACACAACTGTTTTATTTTTATTTATAACTATGATGATTCATGTAGTTAGAAAGTTGAGCTATGTGATGGAAGACTAAAAATCTGTCTATTTATTACTTGTTTATGGATTTTAGATAAAACAATTTTTAAAATAGAAAGGTAAGCATAAATGTGTGTTTTAGTCACTCTAGACAAAACAGGTGCATTAACACACTGTGTAAATTATCAAATTAACTTAGCACTGTGAAAATCACACTGAAACGTTACTGAAGTGAGCTTTTTTTTTTTCCTGTTTTAAAGCCTGGCACTCAGCTCACCAAGCCTAAGAAGTCATGCAGCTCCTCTTCTTGAACATTCTGCTTGCTGACATTGGCTTCTGAGATTCAGCTCAAAGGATCACAGTCTCCTCTTCACCTGAGAAGTCTCCAAGGATCTGTGTGAATTACTTAAAGCCACCGCAGTGACGGCAGCTTTCTGCCTAAAACTGAGGTGTTGGGAAGTCCAAGTTCAAGACATCAACAGCTTCAATCCATGTGAGGATCTGTTTCTTACCTTGCTCTAAAGGTTGAAACATTCCCATATCACCAAATTGGTGTCTTCTTGGAAAGCACTGCTGGGTGACTCACGCATCCCATGGATAACTTCTTTAGTCACAGAGTTGAAAGTGCTTAGTTTCATTCTGGGCGGTGGTGGCACACACCTGTGATCTCATCACTGGGGAGGCAGAGGCAGTCGCATCTCTGAGTTCGAGCCCAGCTTGGTCTACAGAGCGAGTTCCAGGACAGCCAGGACTACACAGAGAAACCCTGTCTCAGGAAAAAGCCAAAACTAAAACAAAAAGAGTACTTGGTTTCTCCTCCCTCAAGTCCACTTTGAATACCCTATTTTATGTTTTCATTTTTCTTCCCTGTTTTGGGGAATTAAACTCAGGGCTGTATGTATGCACGCTAGGCAAACACGCTACCATTGACAATCCCTAGCATTTCCTTGTCTTATAGGGATACAGTCCTCATCACAGGACTTCCTCTGCATGTTATTATGTGAACTCAGCTATTTCACAAAAGACTCACTTCTTACCACCATCACTTTGAGGGGTGAAGATTGTGGAGTATTTGGGGGAGCACAAACATCCACACATAGCATTTGTAACACATCCACATGACTTTGCAGACCCCTCTAGTCCTCTCGAGAAGGAGAAACTCTTTTACTTCTCTTAGACATTGGTTACAGATATATGGACTTCTTTGCCTGGTGATGTGTTAGCAGAATTGCTAACATTTAAATGTATTGTTGTTAATTTTTGTGGTGCTGAGTCTCACACATGGCAGGCAAGCACACTCTAACGGATCTACACCAGCAGCCTGACAATTGAATTTGAAATGCTACTCAGTCACCAGGCTGTCCTTCCGCACATGTAGCATGGCCATCAGGGGAACATTTTGCAGCTGGACTTCAGGTCCCAGAGAATCAGATTCTTCCTGGCTGCCATAACTCAAAGAAGCAGCTGGGCCCACCCTGAGAATTATACAGAGAAGCAAATCTGCCCAGCTGTGCTCCTCTCAGATCCGCTAAACTCCAGGAAATCCACAGCCAAATATCTCAAACCTCATAATTCTGAGGCTTTTTGTGGGGTGGCAACAAACACAATTGTCTTACTTCCTTCAAGTATATGCTCCTCAGTGGATTCCTGAAATATTCCCACCTCTGTTCTTTTTATTTCTTTGTATGTGAATTTCAAAGCATATCTGCTTTCTGGTTGCTAGTTTAAATGTAATTACATTATAATTTTTGTTCGTAGATAGCAAATTTGGAAATTTGGAAATTAATTTTGTATTTGACTACCTTACTGAATTGTCTTACCTTTTCAATATTAATAAAAAATGACTGCTTTATGTAAATACTAAATTGTTGGAGTATATTTAAATTGATGCTTCTCTGCATTTAAGTCTGGCACCACCTCTTTCCTCTCACCATCACTTGGCCTATGAGTTTATTTCAAGTCATCTTTTGTAACTGGACCATGTCCTCAAATAGACTGTCTTAATCAAGTCTACACAGACATAACTTATGTGCAACAAAATCCACACATTTTCACTGTACAGTTTAATGAATCTTGACAAATGTATACAACTGGGTACCAATGTAATCAAGACTCAGAATGTTTCAATTACTCTAAAGGGATCCCCTGAGCCCCTTTGAAGTCAGATTTGGTCTTGAACACCAAAGAGCTCATTGATTTCTTCTCTGCTTCTATAGGTTAATCCTGCCTTTTCCAGAATTTGATAAAATTGGAATGATATGGTATGCACTCCTTTTGTGTCAGGCATCTTCATTTTAATATATATATGTTATATATATTAACAAGTTTCAGATCACAGCGTATTGCGTGGCAGATGTATCTTTTACTCAGACAAAGGGTTTATGTGCTGCACTCTGCTTACCACAGTTGAGATGGCGAGCAGGGCTCCCCCTGGCAGTCCCAGAGCTGGCATACATGTATCTCAGCCATACTGAAAGACCAAGAGAGCTGGAGCCAGCATCCAGGGCCAAAGTGACCACACTGCTTACCATTTTAAAAAATGCTCCTTGTCAGAAAAGATTTCAGATACACAATAAGACAGATTCAGATGTAAAAGACCTCCTAACGGATCACAGTGTGTATGATAAATATGCACAGGCTTAGATAAGTGAAAAGAAATAGTAGAAACAATCATAGATTAAAATAAGGATTTAAAAATTCTTAAAAAGAAATAAAATAATAAAAAATACATAAATTAAGCCATATAAAGATGGAAAATACATAGAGAGTCTGGATTATGTATATTATTGTGTTTTATTTAAATTTTTTGACTTCAGAGAGACATTTAATTTTGGGGACTGCCAAACTAAATCAACATATATTTTAAAGATATCTTGACTTCAAAATTTGAATCTAAGTTGGAAAAGAGATTCTGCTTTTGTTTCCATAGAGGATGGGAACCTGTGGATTCCTTCCAGGGCGACACGTTTGCTTTGATGGAACAAGACCCATGAAAGGTCTCCATGAACATTAAAAACACTCCACCCAACAAACAGCTGGAAATAGTTTGGCAAAAACTATTTCCAAATTTCCAAAATAATTGGTTTAAATGTTTATTTTAATTTTAAAAGGGTTGGTTATAAATGGTTAATGGTCACAGTCAATTTCTTAAAAAAAATAAGGGGAATATTATTGGTATGTATGGATTTGGGTCTGTTGATACAAATTTAAGGTCAGTTTTGTTACACACTATATATATTTATATATATATATTTCTATACATATATTTCTACTTTTATTTAAGGTATTATGCTTATACAACTCATTTTAAAAATTTAATATATAATTAAGAAATACAGATTAATAGATAGCCATCTATAATAATCAAACTTTTAGTCATGCTAGTTAGGTTTTCTAGATATTTGAGTGCAATTTATACCCTGGCAATGCCAAAGCATGGATGGGTAGCCCATAGATGGTGATTCTGTTGAGCTTGTCCATATTGGTTTCATGGTCTAAGTTGATGAGGACGACTGACCAGGTGTCTTCCTCAAGAGGGCACCAGATATCGTTACAGATGGTTGTGAGCCACCATGTGGTTGCTGGGAATTAAAATCAGGACCTTTGAAAGAGGAGGCAGTGCTCCTAACCTCTGAGCCATCTCTCCAGTTAGATAGATACCTTCAACACTTCAAAGACCTATATGGCAGTGCTCCTAACCTCTGAGCCATCTCTCCAGTTAGATAGATACCTTCAACACTTCAAAGACCTATATGGCAGTGCTCCTAACCTCTGAGCCATCTCTCCAGTTAGATAGATATCTTCAACACTTCAAAGACCTATATGGCATTTAAAAGGCTTTAAGAACTTAGACTTTTCCTAAAAATGAGACATCTCTGCTTCTTGCAGCATCAATTACTTCAGAGAGATTGATGGGCATTGAAGAAACTCATTATGGAATTTGCCTTCAATGTGACAAGTCTAGCCATTTGGGCAAGAAGCTGCTCTTGCCTGGAGTGCTTGATGTATACTGTATGCACTGGACATGCAGAAAAGTGACTGCTGAACTTTCTAACAGACAAGATGGTCCTTCAGGGTTCCTGCTTCATGGAAGAAACTTCCAAGCATTCTGCAGGGCACAGAAGAAAGCAACTGACAAACTTTGCCAGTACAAGGCAGAACAGATCTTCAAATTTCCTGCTTCACTGAAAAGTCTGACAGATACTATGGACCTGTAGGCTGAAGGGGGATGCATCAATGTTACAGAAAAACTTTGGGTGAATGTCCAGGCAGCAAGATGTCTCTGTCATTTCTAGAACTTTGGAAGTTGCTTACACTGAACTTCCTATTTACTTAGGTAATAGTACATATCCTTCTGGGGTCTCCGAAGGAGTTGAAGACAGATAGTTATAGTTTTCCTTAGTTATAATAAAAGATAAATTAGATACAAAACTTTAAACTCAAAAGATAAGATGGATGATAGAATATTTTCTTTAATTTTTACATAATATAAACAGACTCTATATTATAACTATAATTCTTCCTTGATAACTGTTTTGCTATATGTAATTTTACTGTGTTAAAGTTAAAACCTTCCTTTTCATTTAAACAGAAAAGAGAAGATGATGTGGGATGTCTTTCTGTATATCTGTTGCTTTTATTGGTTGATGAATAAAACTGTTTTGGCCACTGACTTAGCAGAGTAAAGCCAGGGGGAAAATCTGAACAGAGATAGAGGAAATAGGTGGCGTTGAAGGAGACACCACAACATTACTGGTAAGCCATAGCCTTGAGGTGATGCATAGGTTAATAGAAATGTGTTAATTTAGGATGTGAGAACTATCTAGGACTATGTTTGACAAACCAGTGTTCTAATTAATATAGTGTCTGTGTGATTTTTGGGTCTAGGCAGCTAGAAAACCAAAGTGCAGTCTCTGTCTACATCATGAGGCAGGTATATGTTAGTCAGCTTTCTGTCACAGTGATGTAGTGCCTAACAGAATCAACTTAAAGGAGAAAATGACTTTGATTTTACTGTTTGATTGGGTTTTTCTAATTGGCTTTTGATTTTAGAGATTTCAACTCACAGTTGGGCTCTGTGTTGAGGCATTGTATCCTGGATGTGAAAGACTGTGAAGAAAGATGACTCTAACTATATGGTGGGCAATAAACAAAGAAACAAAGCACCAGTCTGAACTTCCAGTTACTCCTTCAAGTCCATGTCTCCAGTAACCAGGCTTTTTCTGAGCAAGCCCCATCTCCTAAATATTTTAAAGCCATATGACACTGGAGACTAAACCTTCTCATGGCATTTTGCCCTAGGTCGTTACAATATGCTTTATTACTCTATTTATTTTATTTTATTTTGTATATGTATGCATATGGAGGGTGGGGAAGATAGCATGCATGCTGGGACATGCACATGGAAGTCTTGAAATCATGGAGATCTAGCTGCTTTGGCCTCCAAAGCCTTTACACTTGACCATTTTCCTTTTATGAAAATTATCCCAAAGTCACTTAGACTTTTTTTTTAAAGTTAGGGCTATGATCTATTTTAAATTAATTAGGTTCAACTTAGGGTTTTTTGCATATATAATAAAGTATGACTTAAATTTTACCTAAAAGAATATAACATTTGTTATTGTCAAGTTTTACTGAAATTTTTGGCAGCTTTGAGGTAATCAAATAGGTACTAATCTTATAGGTGAAACTTTGCATTGGAGACTACTAGTTTCATTGGTTTGCCCAACTATATGTGGCTATGTGCTACAACTTTTTGATGTTTAAAAAAAAAACAAGTAGTTTTGTTTCCTATGCTTTTTATTTTTATTTTAATTCTTCATTTTACCTTCTTTTCATTTGCTTGGTTTCTGTATGTATATGTATGTGATGTATGTGTACACACTAGTGGTACATGAAGAGAACAGAGGACAACCTGTGGGAGTCTCATCTCTCTTCCCACCTCTTTCTTCAGGGTCAAACTCAGGACATCAGGCTTGGCTACGCCTGCCTGTGCCTGCTCAGCCATATCAGCTGACCCTCTCCTACTTATTAATTAAAAACAATTAACTTTCCAGGTCTTTTGCTTTTTTTTTAAAGAATATTTGAAACAGTTGTAGCAATTTTTATTTTAAAAAGTATGGTTGTAGTTTTGATTTGTATTGCATTGAATCTATTAACCAACTTATAGAGCATTGAACCTAAACATTTAGTCTTCCAGCCCATTAACAAATACCTATTAACTTAAGACCTCTTAATTGTTTTTCTTCAGTGGTCAGTTCTTTTTAATTACATTTTTAGTAATTTTTAAAGTTTCAGTTAGTTTTCTAAGCTTATTCTTAATTATTTCTTGCTTTGGATATTACTATAAATGGTATTGTTTTATCAAGGTTAATTTTCTTTGTTGCTAGCACAGATTAATATAATTAAAGTATGTTGACATGGATCACACTATGTTGCTAGTTTTGCTCATGATGACTAGTGGCTTTATATAGATCACTAGGTCTTTTCTAAAGAGATGATCACATTGTGTGTGAATGAAGAAGACGTGCCAACTTGCCAATCTGCAGTTACAATCTGTATGCTCCTTCCCTCCCCCTTACTCAGTTATCTTCACTCCTAATTTTCTCGTGGGAAGGTATTTAATTGGAATTTTAATTTCCTTAACAAATATAGGGAATTTTGACTAATTGGCATCACGAGTCTGTACTGTAAATCTGTGGGGCTTGAAAAAAGAGAAATTCCTTGCTGCCGTTTTGGAATCCCACAGCTTCATGCAGTGGACTGGTGCCTGAGCCTGGCCACATTGCCAACTCTAAATTCCTATCTGTCTAGTAGAAATATCCTCAACTAATTTTGTTTTTTCATTTTTCTTCAGTTTGTTTTGCAATTTATGTCTCTGTATAAAATTTGTTAGATTATTGGAATTATTATCACATATTTTAAAGGAATATCTTGTTCTTTTGCTGGCTACATTATGGCCAGCATTTATTTTTTTTATGATTTTTTAACCTTTTTAATGGAGTCATCCCTTAGTTTTGCTATTGCTAAGTGTAGTTGGAGTTTAACTATATTAATATTTTTAGAAAACAGGCCTTTCTCCTGTTTTTAACTTTTACTGATTCTTTGACAATTCCTTACAGGTCCACGTTGTTTGTTGAGTGGATCCCCTTCTGCTCGATTCTTCCTGTCCTCCCTTTCCTGCTGCTCCCAATTCACTCCTGTCCTCTTTGTTTCCCAATTTCAGTTAACGTAAGCAAGCACAAGTTTATGTGACCCTATAAAGCTGAGGAACTTTAAATGAGAGACAGCAGATGCTATTTGTCTTTCAGAGACTGGATTGTTTTGCTTAATCTGATCATCCCCATGGCATTCATTTTCAACGAACAGCGTAACTTCATTCTCCTCAGTGGCTGACAAACTTTGTTTCCCCATGCCTCCGTTGTTGGCTACCTACTTCTTTATTTTGTTTGTTTTGTTTTTAAATTTCTGCTTTACTGCTTTTTCTCATGTTCAATTTAACTCTTGTCTTACTTAGTTAGGGTTTCCATTTCTGTGAAGAGACACCATGACCACAGAAACTCTTTCATTGAAAGCATTTTATTGGGGCTGACTCACAGTTCAGAGGTTCAGCCCATTATTACCATTGTGGGAAGTATGGCGGCATGAAGGCAGACATGGTGCTGGAGAGACAGGTGAGAGTTCCACATCTGGATCCAGGAAAAGAGAGAGGCATTAGGCCTGCCCTAAACATCTGAAGCCTCAAAGCTCAACCCTAGTCACACACTTCCTGCAACAAGATCACACCTACTCCAACAAGGCCACACCTACTCCAACAAGGCCACACCTACTCCAACAAGGCCACACCTCCTAAAGTGCAGCTCCCTAAGGGCCTGTGGAGGCCATTTCCATTCAAACCACTACAAGTTTATTAATGGGAAACCTTAAATTATATATTTTTTAAATCTGTCTTTCTCTTCTTTTTTCCTTACCTCCCCTCTTGTCTTCTTCCTCTCTCCTCTCTCTCCTCTTTCTCTCTCTCTCTCTCTCTCTCTCACACACACACACACACACACAAACACACACACACACATACACATTTATTTATTTATTTGACAGTGGGAACAAGTTTCATTGTTGGTTACCACATGTTAGGAAGAAAATTAAAAATTTAACTTCCCTCTCAGGGTTCTTAGTTTAATTAATTAAAAAAATTTAAAACTGACTCAGAAGTGTGTTTGAGGACGACTATGCAGGAGTTTAAGAGAAAATGAACAGAACAGGCAAGCTAGAGATCTCTGCAGCTTCCGGGACAATGGAGATGAAAGAGGTGATGAGAAGAATCCATGCTGTTTGGGTTAGGCTTCCAGTGGAGACAGCCACACGGTGGATGAGCAACTACACTGGTGAGTAAGGAGATGGCCTCAGAACTTCAGCCAGTACCTGAAAAAATAAAAATGTAAGAATTCAAAAAGGAAATGCTGGGACTCAGAAATGCAGACGGACGTAACAGAACCTCATGGTGGCCTTGGAGGAAATATACCCTTTGTGGTGTTTCTGGGAAGGAAAAGTGCAGTATCTTGCTGAAGAGATTCCCTCTTGACTAGGTGATTGACTGGCCCAACTGGATTAACTCTTTAGGCAGGAGATACTGAAATGTTTCCACTCAGATGAAGATTCTGTTCTTTACTCTTGGAGAAAATAGGTTTCCTTAAAGGGTCTCAACATAGGCTTTTGTTGCTACTGTAGTGTTGTTATGTTTTATAGGCTGGCCTTGAACATTATTCTCCTGTTTCCACCAGTATCGCCAGTAACTGGGATTGCAACCATATGACACCAACGTGTTGATCCTTTTCTTTTTCTACTATAAGAATTTAAAGATAAGCATTTTCCCATAGTTATGTCTTATAGGTTTTAGTATCTTGTCTTTTTTTTAATTTTTAGATTTTAGTTCATATGTTTATTTTTATTTTTGTGGTTTTGATCTATATTCGTTTTCATCTATAATGTTTAATTTCTAAATATTTAGGGCTGTTCTTAATATATGTCATTACTGAGTTATAATTCAGTATGGATACTGTCAGAAGACATGATCTATGATGTATAGAAGCCCATTTTGGCATAGAAAATGTTCTGTCTTGGTGTAAGTTCCCTTTATCTTTAAGCACATGAACTTTTCCTCTTGCATGGTGTCTCAGCCACTGTCCTATGGCCGTGAGGAAGCTCCATGACCATAGCAACTTTTATAAAAGAAAGTATTTAATTTGGATTTACAGTTTCAGAGGTTTAGTTCATTATAACATGGTAGGCAAGCATGGAGGCACTCAGGCAGATAGGGTGCTGGAGAAGTAGCTAAGATGTCTACATCTGGATCCACAGGCAGCATAAAGAGAGTGATACTGGGCCTGGCTTGCTCTTTTGAAATTTCAAAGCCCACACCAAGTGACACAGTTCATCTAATAAGGGCACCCCTACTCTAGCAATGTCACACTTCCTAATCCTTCTTAAGTAGTGCTGCTTCCTGATGTCTAAGCATTCAAATATATAAACCTATGAATACATTGGGTTTCCTGTGTTAGTCAAGACTAGTTGATTTAGAATGCTGTGTCTATTACCCACATACCCCTGTAGCATAATTAATAAAAACCCAGGGACAGAAATTGGGGTTCGACCTGAAGGTCAGAAAAGCAAAACAGCCAGCCACTGGCTCTTACCTCTACCTCAGTCTGAAATGGAGATCCTACGTCTAGGAATCTCAGAATGAGATTGGGTCTATGAACTGCCTTATATTCCTCTCTAGGACTGGGTTTAAATGTGTGCACCACTGCTGCCCAATTTCTATGGCAAACTAGTGTGGTTACTGGGATCAAAGGTGTGTATCTCCATTGCCTGGTTCTGTAAGGCTGATCAGTGTAGCTGTTTTATTCTCTGAACTTCAGGCAAGCTTTATTCATTAAAATACAAATGAAATGCCACTACATACCCCCAAGGAAAACTTTGCTATTCCTCTTGAGACATGCCCATATGGGAAAATAGCTTTGCTAATTTCCCATGTGTTTTTAGTCTTGGACTCCTTGGCATGGCCAGATCAGCAATATACCTTTATTCAGGTCTTCCTGTACTCCCTACATCTCCCTTTCTTATTTCTTAGATGTTCAAGATGTATCTTCATACTTACTCCAAGGATGGCTCATTGTGATACCGGAAACCAGAATATAAAGTAGATAAGATGGGAGAACATAAGAGCTATGCCCAACTAAAACAAAAGGAATGTTTTAGTAAGTTGAAGAGAATATACCCTTGGAACTCACTGAATATTGTTTTTGCAGTATTAATAAGAAAAGCAATCTTATAAGCCTTTTTCTAGTATATCCCAGCATAATTGGTACAAATACTTAGGAGGTGGGCCACAGTTAATTCACATTTACACCTTCTTGCTATAAGGTGCTGCTGACACACATCTGTTGATAATCCATGTTATATATTAAATCTTGTCTAAATTGTGAAATAGTTAAAAAGTAGTTCATTGGGACTCCAGGTGGTTAGAATAGACACCGCCCCCCAATAGGGGTAGGGGTAAGTCGTTACTATAAACTGGTAGGGAAGAATATAATGAAGCCACTGCATGAAAAGGCAGTGGCCTGGGGATAAATGTTCAGTAGGTTTGTCTCTTGAACAGATTTACCTGCATAGATATGATTACCAGACACCTCAGGAAAACAACCTTTGATCACTCTCCAATCCCAAGCCTATTCACACCTGGAATGGAGATCTTCACTGGACCAAAAGTGTGTTTCACCTCTTAGCGGAGATACAAGCACACCCTCGTGCCCCCACATTAGCGCGAGGAATAGGTCAAACCATTTTCCCATCATGACATCTATTCCTAAGCACCTCAGTTGTTGGCAGCCTGTCCTCAGGAAAACAAGGGCCTTCCAGCAGCAATGACTAGATGTAGTCTTTTGTAAGGCTTTGTTCAGAGAACTTGTGAGGGTAGGGAAATCCACCCCCTTTTGTTTTCTTAAATATCATGTTAGACATCTGTGGGGCCTTTTTACTACAGCATGTTCCAGCGGTTTGTAAGGAATGGCAGTGGCGTGAATTACTTCATGTGGAGCAGGAAACTCTCAATGCAAAAGAGCTGCAAGCGGAGCATTGCTGTCTCCGGACAGCCCAGAAAGAGGAGCATTGCTGTCTCCAGACAGCCCAGAAATGGTGCCTGGACCTTTACTCCACATGAACAACAGTTCTCCTCCCTAGTCTAGACAACTTCCTCAAGGACAACAGTGGAGCCACACCTTGAAAATGGTTTCCTTGGTAGACTTAAGGACTTGTGTGTCTTAACAATCCTGTCAGCATATTAAAAAGTAATTTGTTTCATAAATACCTTTGCTGCCTTGGGAACAGCTGCAAAAAGCCCTGTAGCCTGCAAGTACGAAGTGAGGGCTTGGCTGCTCCGAGGTATGGTGTGGGAAAGAGGCATCTGGAAGAGTCCAGCGCAGGAAGAGAAAGTAGTACACTGGGCAGTAGGGCCATGGGGGCGGGGGCAGCAAGAGAGAGGGAGGCAAGAGAGAGGGGACCAAAAGAAAGTGCATGGCTGAAATGGCAGGGTTATATGGGAAAGAGAAGCTGGGGTGAAGGGGAAACCATGAACTGGAGAAGTTTAGGGTAGGGTCCAGGATTCCAGTGTGGACTCTGAAAGAGGTATTTACTATGCTGGGAGCGCCTGGAGGCCACCATGGGCTTTGGTATGCTAATAGGTACCACAGTTAGCCTTTTGTCTGAAGTTTCTTTTGGACGAGACAGCAAGAGTTGGGCTACAGTCTGGATACATTTTTTTTCCCCAGGCCCTGGTGAATCTCCGTGAAAGACAGTGTTATTCTGTTTTTTGTTTCCTTTTACTGAAAAGCTGTGAGGTTGAGTCAGGTTGATCAAAAGCCAGGTAGCTACTACATTTGTCAACAAAGTTTCCTTCTGGTGGTGCCTCTCTTGGCGCTGCCTTGAAAAGCCAGACAACGACAAGCAGCTTCCACATGTTCCTGCCCAGCAGTGGCTGTGGCACCAAGACAAGGAGCAATCACAAATGTCCCCGCCCACAGGTTGGCTTTCTCCATGTGCTATGCTCCTGGGCTCTGCACTGCAGGTCTTTGGAAAGGCGAACTCAGCAAAGTCTGCTCACAGTCCACACTCTAGGCCATCTAGGCAAGCTCCTCAAGGCACCGAGCTCAAAGCCTGTTGTGTCGATCACTTGCGGCCATTACTGTGTGTCAGTCACCGGCCACCTGTGTGCTTCCCTGAGATCGGGGCAGGCCTCCTGAATACAGCCTTTCAGTCACTGTGGCTATATTTCTCATTTAACCTTTCTTCTCAATTCCCTAAACTTCTCTCCCATTGCACTATCACACACTGAACGCTAGATTTTACATATCCGCAAAATCTCCTTTAAAGTACTGAAATATAGCTACTTGTATTTTAGAACTACTTGTTATTTCACCAGTTTTGTCCTGAAAGAACCTGAAGAGATGGGGAGCAAACATAAAAGGTATGGATATTAATTGGACAAGGAGATAAAGGAGTCAGGGAGCCAGGGAGCCCAAAAGGACAGCCCCTCATTGGATTTGGCCCCCTGGAGACTATAGTTTATAAGCCAGTTCAGATTTTGATATTCTTTTCTACTTGGCCAGACCGATTTTCACTGCAGCAACATTGTGCATCGAGAAGGATACAGGTGCCCTCCTATCTTCTCGCTCCGAAGGACAGCTGAAGCTAGGGAGGTAAGCTGGGTTTGTGCAGTTGTAGGGCCAAGGACGGGAAGGTGTCTGCCAGCTGAGTGGATATCCGCTGCAATAGATCTAGACCATGGCCCAGCCTCAGAATCTGTCACCAGGCTCGTGAATACCTAGGTGAACCCAAAGAAAGCATACACAGAACCTCCTGGAAGTTGGAAGCAAACAGGATCATCAAGCAAAAGTTGGAAGCCAGGGGCGGGGATAGAGGTGGGAGAAATTTCATCCGATGGATGGAGATAGAAACAGAGACCCACATTCACATCAGAGCAATGGATTGAGCCCCCAAGGTGCAGTTGAAGAGCAGAAGGTGGGAGAAGATGAGTTAGGAAGTTAGGACCGTGAGGGGCTGGCCCACCTACTGAGACAGTGTGCCTGAACTAATGGGAGCACACCAATCCACCTGGACTGGGACTGAATGAGCATATGATCAAACCAGACTCT